>OX235272.1:68646576-68672540 GCA_944472155.2 Trichobilharzia szidati
ATTCTAGTCAAGTTAGAGGACCCCACAAACCAGTAACATTCTGTTATAACAGACAGTTTTTTTGAATCACAAAGATAAGGTGACAATCATTAGACCTTAAGCTATCTCTAATGTCTTCACCGATACATCATGGTAACGGAATAGTAAGGTAAGATTAGTTGTAGTTCTCTCTCTCATCCACTAGGGATACAAAGCACATGGCAGCGAGGTTAGGAAATTTAACCGGTTCGACATGAACGGGTACGGTTTCGTACTTTTGGAAAATGGCCCAAGGCTACACCCCCCGAGGTGCCATTTTAAGATATATGAACGGGTGTAAATCATTGGTCCGAGGAAGTAGTCATATTGCCGGGGCAGTAGGGGATGTGGCGGCAGTAAGGTGTTCTCCTCGGGCGACCAGCATGAGTTCAGGCCGTGGTACACGGTTCTGGGCGCGCCCCATGCTGCCTTTCTCGGAAAGGGGGGGTTAGAAAAGGTCGGCCCCAGAAAATGTGCATCCCACTCTCACCCAGAGGCATACCGCGGCCCCGGTGAGTGTACCAACGCGGTCGAAACCAAACTTTGCCCGCTTAAAATGATAAGGAAACCGAGGCTGACCGGCAGCTTAACCGGACTTCTACTGATATGACTGTGGCGACGGTATCAGTAGGAGATAACTTGGGTCGTCACACCGTTCCTAGCGTAGCTCCGTTGATAGTAGCAGCGGGCGCCAACCAAATTTGTCAAACCTCACAACCTACTGATACATTGGCGACGGTATCAGTGGGGGCTGGACTTAGTCGTCATCAACCCAACCCCATGAACCAAACGAATTCGAAAAATATCATGCCGGATCGGCCGTGGCCCGGATTAACAACGACCGCGCTTTCTGCTGCCGTGTCACAGGGCAGAAGTGATAAGTATACTACTGAGACACACCAGGCCGCGTGTGACCGGCCTCAAGCAGATGTCCCCTGGGCTCTGCGGACACGCAACACTAACCTTTTTTCTATTTCAGGTACCCGAAGACTAAACTCAGGCGTGAGGCCAGCAACCCCACCCTGTAGACAAAGATGCTACAGAAACTTCAGCGTGAACAATCTCCTTGCGTCAAAAGAAAAAGTCTGTGTGGGGACATGGAATGTCCGCACCATGTACGAGACTGGCAAAGCTGCCCAGATCGCAAGCGAAATGAGGAGATACGGAATACAAGTATTGGGAATCTGCGAAAGCAGATGGAACGGAAACGGACTCACCAAATTGTCAACAGGTGAGTCAGTGATTTACTCCGGTCACCGAGAAGACAACCACACACACACCGAGGGCGTGGCTATCATGATGTCACCAACGGCAACCAAGGCTCTGATACAATGGGAGGTGATCTCACCCAGAATAATGAGCGCCAGATTCAACTCCAAAGGAAGAAAAGTGTCAATTATACAGTGCTATGCACCCACAAACAACGCAGACCTCGAAAAGAAAGAAGAATTCTACAGACAACTACAGGCAGCAATAGACAATACTCCAGCTGGTGACATTAAAATACTAATGGGAGACATGAACGCCAAACTTGGACCAGACAACACAGGAAGGGAACTCATCATGGGTAAAGAAGCTTTGGGAGAGATGAATAAAAATGGAGAACTCTTCGCCGACTTCTGCGCCTTCAATGAACTAGTGATTGGTGGCAGCGTATACAAACACAAGGATATTCACAAGGCTACATGGGTGTCACCAGATGGGCGAACCAAAAACCAAATTGACTTCATCACAATCTCGAGGAAGTGGCGGCGCAGCCTACTGGACACAAAAGCAAGAAGAGGAGCAGACGTTGGCTCAGACCACTACCTCGTACAAGGAACAATCCAACTCAAATTAAAAGCTTTCAGAGAAACAGGAGCTGCAGATAGACCACAAGCCAAGTTCAACACTCAAAAACTAAAGGACCAGGATACAAAGGACATCTTTACTGCAAGCACAAAGGACAAAGCTAAGACACAAATCAACATTAGCGAAGAGGTCAGCGTCGAAAAACACTGGGACAACCTGAAAGCAGTATGGAGCGAAACCTGCATGGAAGTTCTGGGCAGAAAGAAGAGATAGGACAAACCGTGGCTCACTACGGACACTTGGAGGCTAACAGAAGAGAGAAGGATGGTGAAACAAAAGATTATCCAGTGCACCGACGAGCAACAGAAACAGGAGTTGAATGCAAGCTACAATACACTGAACAAAGGAGTAAAGAAGAGTGCCAGAGAAGACAAAAGAAAGTATTATGAAGCCATGGCCAATGAAGCAGAACAAGCTGCAGGCAAAGGAGACCTCGCAACACTCTACCAAACAACTAGGTACCTCTCAGGCAAAAATTCGTCACAAATTAAGCCAGTGAAGGATGACAATGGAAAGTCAATCACCAAAGAAGTGGAGCAAAGGAAACAGTGGGCTGAACACTTCAAAAGACTACTAAACCGACCGCCACCTACAACGCGCCCAACAATACCAACAACGGAAGCAGAATTACCAGTGAACATCAACCCCCCGAGGAGAACAGAAGTCCTGAAGGCAATCAAGATGCTGAAAGCTGGAAAAGCAGCAGGACCAGATGGAATCCCAGCAGAGGCATTGAAAGTGGACCCAGAGACAACAGCGGACTTGATGACGCCACTACTGGAGAAGGTGTGGAAAGAAGGCAAAGTACCCGAGGATTGGAAGAAAGGATACTCATTCAAACTACCAAAGAAAGGAGACTTAAGTCAATGCAAGAACTGGCGCGGAATTATGCTCCTGTCCATCCCAAGCAAAATACTAAGCCGCATCATCCTGGAAAGGATCAAACAAACCCTGGATGAAAAACTTCTACCGGAACAAGTCATGCATTGATCAGATCGCCACATTACGGATCATCATTGAACAAAGTTTGGAATGGCAGTCACCTCTCTATCTCAACTTCATCGACTTTGAAAAGGCCTTCGACAGCATCGATCGAGAGGTGATTTGGAAACTACTTCGCTACTACGGGGTGCCACCGACAATTATACATCTCATCCAACAGCTGTACGACAATGCTGCATGCCAAGTAATCCACAACGGGAAGCTCACGGAATCCTTCGAAGTGAAGACAGGAGTAAGACAGGGTTGCCTACTATCGCCAATGATTTTCCTGATTGCAGTAGATTGGATAATGCGACAGACAGCGGGCAATGAGGAAACAGGCATAAAATGGACTCACACAAAGAACTTGGAGGATCTGGACTTCGCCGATGATATATGTCTGATTTCCCACAAACTGGAAGATATGCAAGTGAAAAGTAACAAGTTGGCCGAAGAAGCATCAAAGATAGGACTCCAGGTGAACATAGAGAAAACGGAGGTGATGAAGATTCCTGGCCAACACCAACAGCCACAGCAACAACAACAGACAGCAATCAGCATAAATGGAAGGAACCTGAAAGAAACAACCTCCTTTACCTACTTGGGAAGCATTGTTTCAACTACAGGCGGAACTGACGAGGATATCAAAACAAGGATCGGGAAAGCAAGGCAAGCTTTCATTACTCTCAAGTCTGTGTGGAGGTCAACAGCATTCAGCGTCAAAAATAAGATCCGGATTTTCAACTCCAATGTGAAGTCAGTACTACTATACGGATCAGAGACTTGGCGTGTCACAAAGAGCACCTCAAACAAGCTACAGACCTTCATTAACAGATGTCTTCGCTCAATACTCAAGATCAGATGGCCGGAAAGGATCAGCAACAGAGATCTCTGGGAGCGAACCAACCAGCAGGAACCGATTGTGAAACAAATAGGCAGGAAGAAATGGAGATGGATTGGCCACACTCTGAGGAAACCAGCAAGTGACATCACTAGACAAGCCATTGCTCGAGTGGAACCCGAAAGGGAAGCGACGAGTTGGTCGTCCAAGGGTGACCTGGAGGAGATCATGTGAAGAAGAATTGAAAGCGTATGGGCAGACTTGGAGCCAGGTGAAAACTCTAGCAGAGAACCGAACGCAATGGAGACGCATGGCTGAAGCCCTATGTTCCTCTAGGAACTAAAGGAAATAATAATAATAATAATGTCTTCTTAATTGAATGGATAACGGATGCGTTGAAATATTCTGAGGATTGCACTGAAATTCCAGGTCAATCATCATGGTATTTTGGATTTTCAGCCTATCAACGTGCAGAATACCTTCGTTCGCACTACGTGCTAGCCAACTTAAGAGTTGTACCACTATTGGATAGCTTTAAAGGATATTTTTGAATGACTAGACTTGCTGCAGCTACGACGCATTTCATCATGGCCCTACTCTAATGTATTTGAATAGCCTACATAATATCACTTAGCAGCAGGATTATGCGTACACATATAGTTGTGTTGTGGGAAACGAGAAGACAGGGATATCCTGGACCGACGTGAAGAACCTAGAAGACCAGGATTTCGCGCGTGGATGATTTATGTTTGATGTCACAAAAAATCGAAGACTTACAAGCGAAAACCGACAAACTGGTCGAAGAAGCAGCAAAGACAGAACTCCACGTGAACATACACAAGACGGAGGTTATGAAAATAACCAACCAACAACAACAACATCAACAGTAGCAACATCCACCGCCAATCACCATCAACTGGAGGGATTTGAAAGAGGTTACTTCATTCACTTATCTAGGGAGCATTGTCTCAACTACACGAGGAACGGACGAGGATGACAAATCGAGAATCGGGAAGGCGAGAAACACATTCATCAAGCTGAAACCAATCTGGAAATCTTCGTCACTCAGCATCAACAACAAAATTCGAATTTTCAATACAAACGTCAAGTCAGTTCTTCTATACGGATGGATCAGAAACTTAGCGGCGGGTCACAAAGAATATTTCCAACAGCCTGTTGCAGACCTTTATCAACAACTGTCTTCGCTCTATACTGAAGATCAGATGGCCGGCCGGAAAGAATCACCAACAAGAAACTATGGGAACAAACAAAACAAGAACCAATCGCTCAACAAATATGCAGGAGAAAGTGGAGATGGATTGGACACTCGCTGAGGAGGCCGCTGGGTGACATCGCGCGTCAGGCCAACGCTCGAGTGGAACCCGAAAGGGAAGCGGCGAGTGGGACGTCCAAGGGTGACATGGAGGAGATCGTGTGAAGATGAGCTGAAACAGTATGGACTAACATGGATGCAAGTGAAAAGTACAGCAGAAGACAGAAACAAGTGGAGACGTTTAGTTGAAGCCCTATGTTCCACTAGGAACCCAAGGGAACAATAATAATATAGTTGTTTTCACTGGATAACTTGCCTACGTGCTGATTATATTGGCTCTTAGAATCCTAGTTCAGAAAACTTATTCATTCTGATCATAGTATATAGTACGGGTGGGTATGTCGCGGATAAGCATTAGCACTTTAGGCAGACAGTAAGTATCTTTATAACCTACAATATAACTTAAACAATTTTTGTTCGGTTTGTATATTTCGCCTTACTTTTTTTTTATACATTCTAATTTTTTAAAAATAGTTATGATTGACAATTGAAGTTAGTATTAGCACTAGTAGACTGACTGACTGAATCAGATTGTGAATCGATAATAGAAGATAAGATAAACAAACAGAAGTTTGATGGGTGGTGGTGGTAGGTGGATAAATAGGTTGTTTAAATTTATCTCCTTTCAAGATTCTCAATTATTACATTCTTTTCAATGTCATTGATATTTGAAATATAAGTGATTTTGTTTTACTCGAATAAAGTTTATTATACTGTGTTTGTCAAATAGAAAGTAATTTAATTTCTATTGATCAATGTTATATCATAGTTCCACTTAATGGAAGCTACATAATACCTTTAATAAATGACTATTCAACCCTTAAAACGTATGCCTAAATTAATTAATTAAGTGAACTGAAGTTCACAACTATATCAAGTGATTCATCTTCGTCTAATTTACTTATACACACCAGCGCCATCAGTTCATTGAGGTAATGTGGCACGTCCCCCTTTGTGGCTGTGTGATGTGGCCATTGAAAGCGGAAGATATGAAGATGCTAGCTGACTTTGACAACAGGTATTCACATTCTATCTCCAGTGTAAGGTGGTATAATATGGTGGGTAGTAATGTTAAAGTTAGGTAGGTATTGAGGTGAAGTTAACGGATGAGGTTGTTAAGCTTGATCGATTGAAGTGGCTAGGACACGTGTTGCGCATACCGCCACCTCCTTTCTTGACAAACACTGTTTGTTTACTAACATAGGATTACGTCGGAAAAGAGTCAGGGGTGGTCAAACCAAACCCTGGAGTCAATCCATGAAGTCTTGGAGAGTTGGTTTCAGATAGCCATGTATGTAAGTGTAGACTGTTAGCTTGGGGTCCTCAGAATGCTAAGAAGTAATGACTTGGGATTGTTTCTGGGGTGGTTCAAAGGCGTACTCATTGGGCAGATGTATTTACTCTTTGTAATCTCCCATATCAATTAAACCCTCATGTTTTCTTTCTTCCTCCCTCACATTTTTGCTAATCATAGCCTTTTGGAATCTCCTTTCTCTGTCTTTTGTCTACCTTTGCGTGCTACATGAAGTGTGACAAGTTGAACTGATTCAATTCTGTGTGAAGTGTGGAAAGGAGAACTTCTAAGTTAATCCGAAGTGGATCATTTGACCACTTATTTTAATTTAAGGACAGTTTCATTATGAAGTTATATTGTGGTGGTGTGATGCAGACAATGTCTGCCAACGGAATATTATGCTCACATATTCCCACATTCAATTCGGCATTAGAAACAGAGTGCGATATATCTATTTGAACATTCTATTTGATGTTAAAGACAGAATACATTTCTCACGGTTATATCCTGCATTAACAACAGAATACTATGTATATTTGAACATTCTACATCTTGTCATTTCATGTAAACCGAAGTCACACACTCAGTGATTGGTTAACGAATATAACTAGACATATAAGCGAACAATATTGTTTTCAATTCGATCTTCATCAGGCTTTACTCTAATTTACATAGATTTATATGTAAAAATTGTTAACCAATGGGGGTGATTTTGTGGATCAAATAATAATAATAATAATATTGGTAAATGTTTTGAATGTAGTTAATAACGATGATTATAATGATAACAAAATATTGATAATAAGGTTTATGCAGGTGGCGATAAGAATAACAAAGGTAGTAATATGTGTATTTATATGTAGACAATTCAATAAATAAATTAGGTCAAATCTTAAAAGTTACGATATACTAAAGGTGAAGTGGACAGATAATCAGAGTTTAAATAAATATCATAAAAATACGGAGATGGAAGATAAGAAAGGGTGGGAGGGTTTTGAATAGAATTCACCTCGGCCAAGGGAGAGACAAAGGTAGAACAAACTTCTTTTGTATGCAAAGACTAGGATTGTTCTCTCGAATCCCCCATAGCTTCGGCTGTGTGTAAAAGACGGATTCGAATTCCGTTCGAAAGGCTCGATGAAATGCGATAGATAACTTTGAAGGCACTATTTTTGTCCACTTGGTGACCGCTATCAATCAAATGAGCCAAAATATAGATAGAATGTACACTTCACATTCAACAACCTTTACTGCAGACAAATCGACGTCATTGCCATGGGTTCTCCATTGGGGCCAATTTTGGTAGATTCCTTTCTTGTTAAGGTTGAGAATGGTCCATTGAAACAAGTAATAGAAAAAACTGATTCTTATTTCCTCTATGTTGATGATACGTTTATTATTCTTGATGTGAAAGCTGACAAGAATGAAATGTTAATAAAATTCAATGATGCACATCCATCGCTCATCTTTAATTGTGAAGAAGAACATGATGGTAGACTACATTTCCTGGACGTCCGATTGAGCAGAAGAGAGGATGGTTCACTCAAGAGAGATGTCTATAGAAAACCTACATCTGTAGGACAATATACACAATTCCTCAGTTTTGTACCAATCCGATACAAAGTCAATTTGGTCAGATGCCTCACGAATAGAGCAAGACGTATCTGTACAGATGACTCCCTACAAAATGAGTTAGGATACATCCAAAATACTCTGGTCCAAATGGGTTATCCTAGTAGATTTGTAAGGAGACACATGAACATCAAGTACAATAAAGAGAAACTGACAACAGTTGAAAAGAAACATCTGTTCATGAAATTGCAATTTAATGGGGACGTGGCTAGCGAAGTCGCCACCGTTTGTTTGTCATTTTCCAGCCGGCCAATTATTATTGCTCAAGTGAAAGACAAGCTACCTAGCTGTGCCATTTCTATGTGTATCTATAAATTTAGGTGTAGACTGCTTGGTTGGGGTCATTGAGACACTTAGATCTAAAGAAGCGCAAACGCATTCACTCTTTGTAATGCCACAAATCCATTAAGTTTTTATATTTCTCCATGTTATTTTGCTTTCTACCGTTCACATTATAGTTCTTCCAAAGTACTTTTCTCTTTCTCCATGTTTGTGTGCTACATGGAATGCGGCAAGTTGAACTGCTACACTTCTGTGCAAAGTCCTACGTTGAAAATTCGGTTAGTCAGTCAGTCGATCATGCATAATAATGAGAAGTATCGAATTAGAATGAAGTGGTGGTTGCTTAGTTGTCTGATTTTTAGAGGTTCTCTCTAACAGCTTTACGATACAATACTTCACACAATCAATGATTAAAAAGCAAATCGTAATAGTAGTTGTATAGTTGTGTTTCATATCAGAACTTAGATAATAATAGTCTTTTACGCCAATTCACAGCACATTTCTACTGAAATGTTGATGATCAACATGTAAAGTAAACCAACCGGTATAAAATTAATTTCTTTGTGTATGTTTTGTTTTGTCTTTTTTATTCAGACGAATTCACAGAAAGTGATATTTATGAATTTCTACGTGAAATGGATATCATGAAACAATTGAGTCATAAACACGTCATTGAATTATATGGAGTTTGTACAGAAAATGGTAAATTATAATCCTAATGATATTATTTATTTATTTAAACAAGTCAATAGCGCTTCATCTCTATTCAATTATTTATTTATTTTTCCAATAAAATTATCAGTTATTAGCAGAATTATGATCTGTTCAAGTATAGGCGATGGATATACATTAGATAGTTTAGAGAAGAACAATATCATTGTTAGTTGTACTAGATACCTTATTATTATTCCCTTGGGTTCCAGATTGAACATAAACCTTCAATAGTACACCTCTATTTCGCACTGTCCCCTGCAGTCCTCTTCAGCCGGCCCATTTATTTGCCTATAAGTTTCCATCTGTTCCCCAAACAATCTCCCTTATGTTACCCTCTGATGCCCAACTCGTGGTTTCCCATTCGGTTTTCATTTGAGGACCTGGCACGCAATGTCATTCAACGGTCTACTCAGTGTATTTCCAATCGATCTCCATTCCTTTCTGCATATTGGGAGATAGGTTGTTGGATGGTTCGTTCCTAGAGTTCCTTGTTGCTAATTCTTTTTGCCTAGTATGGATCGAAGGCATTTGTTGATGAAAGTTAACAGCCTGCTGTTTGAAATGCTTTCCATGAAGTTGTGAGCACCAAGTCTCTGAACTATATAGAAATCACTCACTTGACATTAATGTTGAAAATCCGAAATTTGATCTTTATGCGCTGAGTGCAGTCCGTCTGCACAGTGATTTCACATTAATGAAGGTCTGTCTTGATTTCCTAACCTAGCCGACTTTGACATCCTTATCCGTGTCACCTGAAGTTGAAACGATGATGTCTAGGTTAATGAAAGAAGTGACTTCTTTTAGATTCGTCCTGTTGACGATTGGCTCTCGTTGTATGATGTACGAATACCATCAAACCAGGTGAACTTATTCCTTTCAATAAATCCTGTGAGACCATAATAAAATGTGTCTTCTCCAAAGTCAGTGAGTGTATGAGGATAATTTTTAACACTGTCCTAGCTGTGAGACTTAAAATCAATATCTTTTGTTTCATGAATTGGCAGAAGTTAGAATTCATGGGCTGGCCATTGGATCGGGTCCCAGTGGCTTAATGGTCTACGAGTTAGCTCGCCTTGTAACCAGAATGTCCTGGTTTCCAACCTTAGGGGTGGATGCATACTGATGAAGAGCCTCAAAATAGGACGAAACAGCCTATACAGTAATCCCAGTTGGTTTTCCAATGGTTCGCTTTTGTGTTTGTAAGAATTTACGTCAGTCTTATAAATGATTCGTATTGGATAATTGATATGAATTCACGCCATAATATATACAGTGAATGTGATATACACTTTACATTTGAACTGATGAAACCTTGTCATTTTGATGTCGAGTTTTCCTTCAGTAGTTTCAAACAGTTTCAAGTTTAAAACGTGTGGTGTATACTATGATAGTTATTTTTACTTACTTTTTTTTATTCCTTTACGTTCCCAGTGGAACATAGGGCTTCAACTGAGGCTTGAAGTTTCGTTAGCAGTGGTGTCTATTTTTACGAGATGGCGAGCATTTTACCGCTGTGCCACCGGCGCACTTACTTCTAATGATGTAGTAATAAGCAACAGTATAGTCTTAAGATGGATTCTTGAATGTCTCATATGCAGTTTTGTAATACCAGTCTTTATTTTTTCAAAAACCAATTTTAGGTTCACCATTTCTTATCATGGAATACGCTCCATATGGGAATCTTAAAAGTTATCTTTGTCGTCATCGAAAGACTTGGACAAATCGTGAAAAGTTATACATTGTACTTTTATGTTTTGGATATCAAGTTGCTTCTGGTATGAAATACCTAGAGTCAAAATATGTAAGCCCAATGTTACTTTATTATTATTATTATTACTATTATTATTGTGCCTTATGTATACATTCATCTTGGGAAATTATTGCTATTTTCCCATAGTATTAGACATTAGAAAATCAGTCAAAAGGGAACTGTATTTGATCCACATTAACACACATCTATAAGACGTATCTGTATCTTTAAGAATACCCATGATTATTATTAATTAGTGTCAGTGTCAACTTCGATTGTGTCACAATCGAATCCCTTTAGGCCTGATTTTACATATGAACTAACCAACGTAACTCTGTGTAGTTCTAAGCACTCTATTGATTTTCAAAAGCTAGTGGGGATTTGATTGATTTCAAGTTTGATCATGCACTGAAGTCAGTTAGGGGGAATCATTGGGAACTACGGAATACTAAACAGCTATTTCTTTCTAGTGTGGTACTCTTCATCAATATGCACCTACCGGAATTCGAATGCGGGACCTTCCGGTTACCACGCTAAGCTTGCAGACCCGATCCAGTGGCCCATGAATTCTAACTTCTGCCAATTCATGATTTTAGCGCGAAGACTAGCCAATATTATTGGCTAGTATTTGTCCTCACACCCGACCTGGGGAACCCCACTGGTCGTGACTTCTCACTAGAGCTTCAGGCAACTTCTTCCTGTTGTCAGCCACTAGGGAACATCAGATTAACCTGTATGAATTAGATTTTGGGATTTGGAATTCGTGGGTCCCTGACTGGATCGGGTCCAAAGCGGTTGATCTTCCATTGTAACCGGGAGTTCTTTAGTCAGAACTCCCGATAGGAGTGCGTACTGATGAAAACTCCTAAACTCTGAAATAATAGAGAAGATTTGTAGCTCAGGTGGATGATTTACAATTAAAAGCGTTCTCTGAGCTGGTTGGTTTAGTCGCGAAGCTTTCGTCATCCTTCCGGACAACATCTTCAGCGCCATATTTAGCACGAAGTGAAATGATTTAAATTTCCTCATGCGTGATGTAATTGCGTCTCCTGGTTACTATCTTCACATATGTATTGACCACTTTCTATTGACTAGGATTTTAAACTTTTTGGTCACCTGATTTACTTTTTATTAATTGGTATATTTCATCTATATTAACGTGTTTGTTAATCACATTTTCGCTTGAGTACCAGGCCTCTAGGAATTCTCTGGCACTTTTCGTGTTTCCTCTGTTTAAGATTTTGACATGATCCCAATCAAACTGATGACCATAGTTGTCTGCATGCATTGATACTAAAGAATACATATCATGTCTTTTCACGGCTGATTTATGTTCTTGGATTCTGATTCGAAGGGGACGCCCACTTTGGCCGATATAATGCTTGTTACAGTTCATACAATTTATTTTGTAGATGGTATTAATTTTATCCCCTTTTTCTGTTGGATCTTTCGGTTTGCATAATATCGAATTAAGCGATTTGACTGGCTTGTGTGCTATATCTATATTATAGATGAAATATACCAATTAATAAAAAGTAAATCAGGTGACCAAAAAGTTTAAAATCCTAGTCAATAGAAAGTGGTCAATACATATGTGAAGATAGTAACCAGGAGACGCAATTACATCACGCATGAGGAAATTTAAATCATTTCACTTCGTGCTAAATATGGCGCTGAAGATGTTGTCCGGAAGGATGACGAAAGCTTCGCGACTAAACCAACCAGCTCAGAGAACGCTTTTAATTGTAACTCCTAAACTCTGCCGAAACAGCTATCCAGTTCTCCCTGGTCTTCAATGGTCCTCTAACTGACACTGATCCAAAATTGTATTGATTTCTTGTTTCAGAAATTGTTTTTATTTCGGCAAAAACAAGTCCGAAGTATAATGAGGCTATTTCATAGAAACTTTTTGTCCAATCTAATCACGTTTTATCAAGCTCTGATATTTAAATTTCACCTAAAATGAATACTCGACATTTCGATATACGATATCTAAAAGTGGATATGACAGTGACACGCTTGTCATAGTGCTGACAGTTTTGGGCGAAGTTAAACTCTGGACACCCAATAGGCGCGAACACATCAGTCACCTTGGGACGCTTAGTCTGAGCAAGGCAGTGAAACCAGGTAAATAACACTATATTCATGGGAAGAGTGTTAACTGAAGTGTAATGGTATTAAACAGGCTATCTGGTTAGTTTTAGGTTCAGACTAGAGGACATTGTGGGGTTATGGTGACATAATTAGGGTTGGTTAGGAATAGATTACGGTCAGAGTTGAGTTAGGGGACCAAATTTACTTTTTGGTCTCATTTTCCTTTCAAGGTTGTTGGGGCTCTAGCACCTCTTGGATGTCTAAACCTGAACTCTACCCAGTTTTGTTATAGGAATTGATATTTCCCATAATTCAATGACTTTTCCACACATCTAAGTGCATTTTCACTATTACCGTTATTCTTTAGATAATTCTAGTCAAACGAAAGCTTAGTAGGGTTACTTCGACTTCCAGTCTTATGATTTGTTTGCAAACTTATTTGAAGCGTTAGTCTTTTGGGCATAATTATTAAGGAAGTGTGTTCACTGCTTCCCACACCGTGGAAGTACCTGAAATTGAAAGAAGGTTAGTGTTGTGTGATCGCAGAGCCCAGGGAACAACTGCTTGAAGCCGGTCACACACGGCCTATATGAACTGGTTTCTTGGTTTGGTGTTCCGTATTAGTAAACTTACCTTCGGTTATGGACCACCGTAGGGGTAAGTCGGGATGTACAATTTTCGGGGTCGACTTTTTCCAACCCCTTCTCTCCAAAGTGGAGAGACAGCTGCTGGCATGCTGATCATCTGAGGGGAACACCTCACTGGCGTTACATCCCTATTTCCTAGCAGTATGACTTCGCCCACAGACCCCCAGCATAGTGTAACAAAAATTCTTACACTATTCCGGTAACTCCTTTTAATCTAATCGCTATCCTAACAACCTTCCTGGTATGCTAGGACCTGCAGGAACAATAGTTCCAGCCAGTGTAGGTTGTTGGGTAATTGCGATGTGCAAGCCCGACCACCACGTCAAGGTAGCAGCTATTGGTCAGGATATTTATTAAAGACGATTGGATGCCTAGGATTATTCACTTTTGCCCATAAATTTTTCTTAATCTCTATAGTTAGTGTTCCCGAGTCAGAATCTGTGTGTTATCTGTGGTTAAAAGCACAGGTAATTTGACCCTGAAACCTTATTGATTGCTAAAATACTAATGCTTTCATTAAAATAACAGTACATAGGAAAAGTGTCATATAAGACAGACGAAGAACATAATAGTCAGTAAGTAATGTGAGTTGAATTTCTTTGTTATTCGTGTTTAAGTGTAAATGACAAATAAGAGAATATATCAGACTTATTTTGACGTAGTCAAAGTCCATGTAGAAAGAAATTTGATTGATTACCTGCCACTCTGGTGTGGTGGGTAGTGATATTCAACAATATGATTAGTAGACATTTTCTATAGACTGTCTTCACATCATATATGTGTAGTTTTGTTGAAAGACTAAACAGCGACTGACGCTTCTCTCAGTCATATTCATCTCTCCAGATGAAGATGTTCTCTAGGATGACACCGTAGAAGCTAGAATTTTCAACAACCTACACAATCACCGTTTTTGTGCTGAGTTAAAGAATAGACACCCAGTGGAACGAATCCACCAATGACCTTGAAATGCCCATCCACATCAAACAAAACAAAGTTTAGTCCTTGACTCAACTCTAATCTTTCTGTAACCTAGCCTTAGACTAACCAGATACTTTTTAAATATATTCTTACCTTCTTTGATTAGTTTTCTTATGAATAATAACGTTTCTTACCTGTTTTTATTGCCTTACTTCGACTCAGCCCTCTAAAGTCAGATTGGTGCATTTGTTCCTCCGAGGTATTTTTTATTTAACTTCCCCTGTTTTGGACACAATTTCAGAAAATGATGGCTAGTATGTCATAGAAATGCTTACTAGAGTTCATTTCAAGGAAATACTTCTATCTAAACATTCATTACACTGAAGTGCTGAATTCCATCCAGTTGGACAGTAAGCAAGTCAAGTGGAGTTACTCATATAAGAGAACCTACAAAGTTCCCTTATCCAAATTTATAAAATTTTCAAGTTAGATCACAAACTAATTTCAGTTAGGGAAACTTCACTGAAAACCAGGTGGTACTGAAAAAGAGATGTATCGTCCTTGTTTGGGAGTCTTCAGCAGTTTATTTCTAAAGTGGTAGAATAAATAAACAGCATCACAACTCAAAAATAAGAAATTCACACTTAATTAAAGGAAGGATTCCTGAAGGGGAAATCCCGATAAGAATGTAGGCGCCACAGAGTGTTAAAATTAACAATCAAACAATGCACAAAAACTGTTTAAAATGTAGAAAATGACAAGTGGTCACTCAGCTAATAGACAAAAAACAATAACTAAAGTCAGTCAGTATTTACCAAACTGAAAATTTGATAATCAGAGTAGAAGTAAATTAAATGGCATGTTGCTAGGCTAATCAAATATATTAGAATAAATGTGACCAGACATTAATTAGTTGACTCTCATAATCCTATGTCTTTCCAATGAATAATGACTGAGCAACATATTATGTTTACAGTTAGTAGTTGATATTCTAAACCCGTCGTCTATATCACACTTAACATAAAGTAGACAACAGACTAAAACAATCAATAAGGGTAAGTTAAATAAAGTCAAATATGAATGACTCATTCATTCACAGGTGTATATGTTATGTTCATTGGGCTTGTATGAAAGTGTGAATTAGTAGATTTACCCAGACAATAATGATGATAAATACAAAGTATGTTTTTACTCTAGCCTAAACCATTCTTGGTATTTTGTCTTTTCTGAATGTAGCATACTACAAAATCGTATAATGACAGTTGGAAATGTTAAGTTAAAACGTCTAACTTCTCAATTAGTTAAAAAAGACCAAATTTATAGTATAAAAAGACATCATACATCTATCTCACAGGATCTAATAGGCATTAGACTACGTGAAAACACAATAATTACCCAGGAATGAGAGTTAGCACACATTAAGCGTTAGAATAATAGGAGAGAAAATGTTATAAATGACGGAATCCAAAATGAAAATGATCACCGTTTATAGTTCAAGTCATCATCAATGCGGAGGCAGGGGGAGAAGACAGAAGAAAAGGCAGAAACACAGGAAGAAATAATAAACATTTCTAACTTATAAGGTTACATAGAGATCCAAGAGAATTTCAGCATTTTCTCTGCCATCATTGCAACATTTATAGTTTGTTTGTTATTTTCATTCTTCTGTAACCATTTGATTATTCTTGCTTCATCGGTATTTCAGGTTTGATCGCCAGCCGACAACAGTTAAAGAACCATTGGAAAACCAAAGAGTACTGGACAGGTGTTTTGTCCTTCTTTGAGACTCTTCAGCAAAATGTGCATCTACAGGGGCTCGAACCCAAGCCTTCCGGTATCAACGAGAGCTGGTGGACCATACATCCCACTAGCGACTGGCTCTGTGTGGAAAATCACCTAGAGTTCCAGTGAGAAGTCAGGACCAGCGGGGTTCACAAATGACATTAGCTGCCGTTTCTAACATATATATATATATATATCGGGAGTCGGCAGGAGTTGGAATTCACAGTCTATTGGGTCAGATCCCAGCACCTGAATGGTCTGCAAGCATACTTTGTAACCGGGAGATCCTGTGTAGAGAGACCCTAGTGGGTGCGCACCGCTGTAGAGTCACAAACTAGGATGAAACAGTTATCCTTTACTCCTTGGTTTTCTAATGGTCCTTCGATTGATCTTGGCTAGTGATCAAACCAGTAACACATTAAATCCCTGCAAACCAACTTTTTACAATTGGTCGGTATTTATGAAGAGAAACCACTCATATCCAACATTCGCTAATTTACAGTGTTTATATTTTTGTGAATTGCAATATTACTGCTTATAATATACAATTCATTGATATATTACACATTTATTTATCGAATCATATTTTTCGAGTAACTCACCTCTCTAGACTTCCTTAAATCGCCAGTACCCTTAATTTTCACTGTTGTATAAACGGATAACGCACTGTATTGCTAACTGATCTAAGAAAGGTATCAAAGGATAGCGATTTAGGAGTGCGGATGCACCAGTGAACGCGTCCACTATGCTTCGGATCACACAGCCTACCATTTTTAACTAGACTATGAATGCTGTTCGTGAACTCAGAAATAGATTTCACCTGGATCATACTTTCCACTAGTGATCGGGTAACAGCATGATAGGACGGACGTGTGAATGTTCTTGTAGAAGTTCTATGTGCATCCAATGCTTCTCAGAAGTGAATTGAGACCTATGGCTGCACAGACAGAGAATTTGTTGGTATTAACTGTACAGTGGTAACAACATTGTAGACACATCATCGCATGCTAAAAATGGAACGACGTCACTCAGCTTTTAGGAGTCGGGGTTGTTGTCCACATGGCTGAAACAGTTTTGGTAAAAAAAAGAAATACAATCATGGATGCCCTAGGGGTAAAAGCCTTCGGGTTTTGGCGCTATGTGATACTGAACTTTGTAAAGAATTAGTGGAAGTGTTACTTTATCGGAGCTCAGACACCCTTTTACCCATCATTCAAAGTTTATTGGTTCCTATCAGACGAATGAGCAGCTTACCATAGTTTATCAACTTTGAGTTATGTCCATCATAGGGTTAATCATTTTTACAGATTTTGTTGATCCTGCTAATGGAACACATAGTAGTCCCATTGAAGGTTTCTAGATAAGATTGGAAAACAGAATATGTGCAATAAATTGATCATAATGTGACGTTATTTATAGTCATCTCTATGATGATGTGTACAGAAATTGATTGAAATTGCAGAATATACACTTTAGATCGTAAGAAAAAAATCTAAAAAAGGGCTGCAGTGAAGAAAATTCTCTTCTCGTTGAAGCCGTCAACTACGCTGTGCATTCATCAATACATAGTAAAGGGCGCAAGAAAGTTCCAGAACTTTTTGTAGCTGAGGGTCAAATTATAGCAAATAACAAGATGAAAATTACGTAATGCAAATAAGGACCAAAAAAGTAATAATAAAAAAGGTAAACAGAAACAGTTCAGATAAGAAACATAATCGGATAACAGTAACTGAGAAAATTGACTGTTTATGATGCCCATGGTACAGACAACGGTTGAACGTGTTTCTTTTGGATGCTTAACGTTGGCTTGAATTTTCGAATCGATAGTGCTTCAGCTATGTCTTGATCTTACTCCATTTGACAGGTTTGATCAGATCTTTTATTAAGACTTTGAAGGACTTTTCAAATGGAACTAGATATCCTGAGTTCACCAGATGTTCTTTTACCCAGCCATATACACACACACCTACGTTCTCCCTTTGCTAATCAGGCTGGATAATGTTCCTGAGAGCGTTTTACAACCCCGTGCTTTTTCTTGATTGGTCGACCCAAGGTCGTTCCTGCGTCCGTACTAGTTCGCCGGATTCGAGTACGAAAAGAAGTTATGGCATGTGATCCCTTGTACATCGTTTATTTTGTCATTGTAACCAATATTCTCGTACTACCACTAGTCTTATTTCTATTATTATTATTATTTTGACAGCTTATACATCGTGATTTAGCTGCTCGTAATATTTTAGTCGGTAAACAGTATACACTGAAGATAGCTGACTTCGGAATGACAAGATACTCTGAGACTTACTATCGTAAAATAAAAAGTGTAAGTTTACGTTGTTGCCTATTCATCTATTTATATTTATTGTTAGTCAGAATTATCTTTTATTGCAAAGTGACCACTGAAATGACCAACTCTTTTATGTCTCTTCTAGTCGTGACTGAGAAGAACAATACAACGCTAAAGTTGAATTATAAAACTGCTTAAAGTAGCAGTCAGTTACCAATTATTGTTACTGAAGTGAATTTATATATATATATATATATATATATATATTCCAGGTTTGGACCCAGATACAACAGTGGACTTGATCACGCCACTACTGGAGAAGGTGTGGAAAGAAGGCAAAGTACCCGAGGATTGGAAGAAAGGATACTTATTCAAACTACCAAAGAAAGGAGACCTAAGTCAATGCAAGAACTGGCGCGGAATTATGCTCCTGTCCATCCCAAGCAAAATACTAAGCCGCATCATCCTGGAGAGAATCAAACAAACCCTGGATGAAAAACTTCGACCGGAACAGGCTGGATTCAGGAGAAACAAGTCATGCATTGATCAGATCGCCACATTACGGATCATCATTGAACAAAGCCTGGAATGGCAGTCACCTCTCTATCTCAACTTCATCGACTTTGAAAAGGCCTTTGACAGCGCCGATCGAGAGGTGCTTTGGCAACTACTTCGCTACTACTGGGTGCCACCGACAATTATACATCTCATCCAACAGCTGTACGACAATGCTGCATGCCAAGTAATCCACAACGGTAAACTCCTTCGAAGTCAGGACAGGAGTAAGACAAGCTGGCTGCCTACTATCGCCAATGATTTTCCTGATTGCAGTAGACTGGATAATGCGACAAACAGTGGGGAATGAGGAAACAGACATAAAATGGACTCACACAAAAAACTTGGAGGATCTGGACTTCGCCGATGATATATGCCTGATTTCCCACAAACTGGAAGATATGCAAGCGAAAAGCAACAAGTTGGCAGTAGAAGAATCATCAAAGATAGGACTTCAGGTGAACATAGAGAAAACAGAGGTAATGAAGATTCCTGGACAAGAACAACAACAACAGACAACGATCAGCATAAATGGGAGGAACCTGAAAGAAACAACCTATTTTACCTACCCACATAGGAAGCATCGTTTCAACTACAGGCTGATGGGACTGACGAGGATATCAAAGCAAGAATCGGAAAAGCAAGACAAGCTTTCACTACTCTCTAGTCTGTGTGGAGGTCAACAGCACTCAGAATCAAAACGAAGATAAGATCCGGATTTTCAACTCCAATGTGAAGTCAGTGCTACTATACGGATCAGAGACTCGCACTGCGCGTCATAAAGAGCATCTCAAACAAACTACAGACCTTCATTAAGAGTCGTCTTCGCTCAACACTCAAGATCAGATGGCTGGCCAGAAAAGATCAGCAACAGGGAAGGATCTCTGGGAGCGAACCAACCAGGAACCGATTATGGAACAAATATGCAGGAGGAAATGGAGATGGATTGGCTGGCCATACTCTGAGGAAACCATCAAGTGACATCACTAGACAAGCCATTGCTCGAGTGGAACCCGAAAAGGAAGCGGCGAGTTGGTCGTCAGTGCAAGGGTGACTTGGAGGAGGTCATGTGAAGAGGAGATGAAAACATGTGGGCAGACTTGGAGCCAGGTGAAGACTCTAGCATAGAACAGAACTCAATGGAGACGCACGGCTGAAGCCCTATGTTCCTCTAGGAATTAAAGGATACAATAATAATAATAATTCCAGGTTTGTTGAATACCTGACTCACTGAGTCTCAACAGAGGACTTTGCACAGTAATACAGCAGTTCAACATACCACACTCCATGTAGCATAAAAAGATAGGGAGAAGAGATATAAAAGGATTATGGTGAGCAGAACTTCAGGGGAGAAAGAATAGTAATACATGGAAAAATATGAGGGTTTAATGAATCGTGGGAGATTTCAAATAGTGAATTCGTCTGTGTCATTGAGAATGATTTTGAGAAATATCAACAACAGTTTGCAGGCATCGAGTGTTAACAACCAGAGGACTCCAACCTGGCGACAGTTCACCTTCCTGCATGGCTCAAACCAACTCTCAAAGACTTCATGGATTTAGGCCAAGTTTTGGTTTAACCACCCCTAACTCTTTTACAATCTAATCCTATGTCAGATAAAATTGTTCGACGAGGAAGCCAGTGACTTGGGGTATGCAGCACGTGTATCTATCCATCTCAATCAATGCAGCTGCACAACTTCATCGATTGCCTTTCCTTCCTTACCTAATACTCGACACCTAACCTCAATATTACTCACCCTATTACACCACCTTACACGGGAGATAAAACGCTGACACCTATAAAATAGGACAGCTAGTCTTTTCATGTCTTCCACTTTCAATGACGATTTTTCACATCTATAAAGGAGGACGGAGCGAATTGCTGAGCAGTACACACGCCTTTTGGTCGACAGCCAGCTGGATATCACGTCTCTGCCACAGATGGCGTAAGTTGACTAACAAATGCCAAACGAGCTTTCTGTGTCCGTGCAGAGATTTCGTCAGTGATCAACCCGCTGGGGCTGGCTAATGCAACTTCCCAAATACGTGAAGCGGTCAACACGCTCCATCACTTCACTCCTTACCTTTGAGCTTGGAGTTGGTGCAAACCAGTCATGCAGTATCATCTTATATTTGATAGGAGCGGGTTGCATTCCAAACATTCGAAGATTTCCGCTGAATGTGTTCAGAAAATCCAGGAAAAATTATCAGCTTCTCTACCTAGGAGAACGGTATCAACCTCATACTCTAAGTCATCAAGACTGCACCCTGGTAACAAATCAGTCCTTAAGTCTTTAAAGTCAGTTAGGGGAAACTTCATTGATGCATCTATGATGAAATAAAAGACAAATGGAGACAGGAGGCATCCCTGACGGATGCTATTAGTTGTCATCACTTCAGTTGACAACTCTTCGTATACTCTTACACGGCTGCATGAGTTCGAGTAGAGTGGTGGCTTGATTATTGGGATATACTTTCTAGACACTCTGTTCACGGTGAAACATTGCCACAGCACGTCTCGGTTGACAGAGTCGAATTCCGCCTTCAGGTCAAGAAATGTGGCAAGTGTTTGGTACTGGTAAGTATGTCTTGTCCCACAATGTGTCGAAGGATGAAAATATGATCAATACACCGTATTCCTGACAGCTGTGAATGTTGTTTCGCAGGTTCTGTAGTCTCTTGCACACCATAAATACTAATTTAAAAGTAGAGTTCGATGTTGTTTAAATTACTTTGTATTCTATTCACCCTTCATTCATTCATTAATCGTTTTCATGCTTTCCTGTTCAGTGTCGATTACACAAACAGTGAACTAGTAAGCGTACACATGCGTGTATTCTCTTTGACAAGAGTTTTTCTTAAGCTCAATAAAAAACTGAAGGGATTTTGGTAGGGTGGTTCGGTCAAGTAGGTTCCGAATGGAACGTAGGATTTCAGCAGCAGCATGTCATCATTTCATCATCCTGTTTTATATGGCTCTCCGATCGCCCGGAAGCCTTCTTCATTTTCTCCTCACACAATCTCCTCCATGTCATCAAAGGACCCACGCCCAACTCGTCGTTTCCCATTTGGGTTCCACTCGAGGTTATGCCTGGCTGGCACGCCGCGATGTCACTCAAAGATCTTCTCAGGCTGTGTTTGATCCATCTCGATTTGCTTTTGCATATCTGATGGGTCATTCGTTGGTTCTTGGCTGGTTCATTGACGACATTGTTGCTAATCCTTCAGCTACTAGTTTACTAGCCAGTCAGTCAGTCCCCTTGTAACAACAGAAGACAACAAGAGACGGGAGCCAGGGTGTATTTTTCACTAATCAAGCCGCTGTTTATATATATACGATTTATTATATTCGTTAACCAATCACTGAGTGTGTGTGTGTGTGATTTCGGTTTACGTCAAACGACAAAAAAATCAAATGTTCAAATATACATAGTATTCTGTTGCTTGTGCCGCCGGATTGAACTGTGAGAACATGTGAGAATAATATTCCCTGGAAAATCAATTGAATCGCCACAGAAACTTGATATTAGGTCAATGAGTTATTCAAAAATTAAATGCTTTAGTTTTTTTGTTTTGTTGACTTAACCTATGATTATTCACGCATAGAAAATATGAAATCCATCCATGAACCATGTTGTAGTTTAATGTGAATAATTGTCGCTCAAGCAAATAATGACCCTTTTGAAGGTGTCGTCTATATTTAGTTTGTTGAAAGAGGAGAAGTGTCCAATGATGTGGTTACTGGTTATCATAATGATTATCGTGTTGGCGGATTGATTGATTCACAGGAAAACGTCGCAATCAACAAAATCAGTTCGATTTATTGTATCAATAAAGTCATGTTATTTATTGAAACAACAACTGAAATGATGAAGTGAAGATTGTTTTCTGCTATTTTTTAAATTTCTTTTACAGGGTCGTGTTCCAGTAAAGTGGTTAGCTCCAGAATGTTTGATGGATAGAATTTATACAATAAAGTCAGATGTGTAAGTTGCCTTTGTTTTTATTAAATCAATCTGTTCAGAGAATGATATATTTGACTTTCTCTGGTTGATGAACTGTGCAGGCCCCAATTGTGGTATTTTGCTATATTCAGTACATAATAACAATGAGTTCAGTTCATATCTTGGCGATTTCTAAGAAAATATTCCGTCTTACCTTCTACATCAAGAAGTTAAGACATTCTGGTATAACCCAACCCTTACTCCTACAATTCGTTAACTCTCGCATTCTGCCTATTATTCTCTATTGTTCCCCCTTAGTTTTTCCCGGGCTACTGAAGAAAGACTATAACATATTACGCAGGATGTTAAAGGTTGTCAGCAGGGTAAGCAACGTGCCACTTAACCAGATTGTTAATATTCTGGTTGACAGGCACATGGACTCATGTGAAAAATGGGCCAAATCCATTTTATCTGACTCACACCACCCTCTTCACTCACAACTCTCCCCTTGCATCTCATCAGGCAAAACCAGAAGCGTCGGTGGCATAGCGGTAAGGACGCTCGCCGACCATGCACATAGTCCGGGGTTCGATCCCCGGCCGACGCACTCCTTTACCTCGCTAAGCCAGAATTAAAAGCTGGTAAAGAGGAAAGGTTGGGCATGTGGCTAGCAACCCCATTCTGTAAAATAAACACTGCTACAGAAACTTCAAGCCACTAGCTTGAAGCCCTGTGTTCCACTGGGGAACGTGAAGGGAAAAAATAATACTCCAACTACCATTTTGCCCCATTCTAATGTATTATGCTTTGGTATGTTGATTTCTCCATAATACCACAGGGGTTATCAAACAAGAAATTCGCGTCCTACGTAAATAGAATGCATCTGTCGTTGAAATTAGTATTCAGGTTTGAAAAAATTTCCTTCGAAAACCTCTTGTAATTAATTGTGTTATTGAATTATTGGAAGAACTTTAATATTTTCAAGTCTTAGTTTGCAAGGGTTTGGTTTGTTACAAGTTTGAACACGAGCTGAGCTCAGTTAGAGAACCGTTAGTAGACTAGGGAGTACTAAACAACCGTTTCGTCCTCGTTTGGGACTCTTCATGGGTGAGCATTCGCTGGAGACCTCCTGGTTGCACACCAAGTTTATATGTAATTCAGCCACTGGGACTGGATCTGATGGTCCATGAATCTCAGCTCCTGCTAATTCGCGACATATGTAGCACAACTGTAAGCCAATATCACTGGCGGCGAGTGAGTAATTTTCCTCTTACCTGACTTCGTGGACACCAATGGTCATGACTGCTCTGTAGAACTCCAGGTACTTTCCTGTTGTATAGAGAGAGCCATTCACTAGTGAACATCAGGTTAATTTTCAAATGGAAGAATATTAATATTTATTGAAGATCAGTCACACATAGCTTGAAAAAAAACACTTAATGATAAAGACTCCATCTGTGCGAATAAGTAACTGATCTTTGAAAGTCAACCAGTGGATTGAAAGGTGCAAATGTATCTATAAGACGAGAATTTGTTATCATAAGATCTTTCCATTGACTCCGACTGCTTAACTCATTTGTCTTGTTTGGTATTTTTGTTGTTTCAGTACTGTTTTTGATAACATATGTAAAACAAAATCTCTTTTTACTACCTATTATTACTATGGTATTCATTATTATAGTAGTAGTATCATCGTTACTACTATTATCACCATGACATCTCACCAAATCGCTTTACATTACTTTAATCAATAAGATAAATCCAAACAGTTTGTTAGTGTTAATTATGGCCGTATCCAGGATTTGTATTTTTTCCCAATTAGGACTTGTCAGCCAGATGTACCTGTAACCCAATGGGAGATGGTGTTCCCGCTGAAACTTGAAACTCAGTAGTCATCATTTTAAATGTCGGAGCGTTGTTAATCATCACTAGGCGACTGAGCGACGAGAATCACCTCTTCTGCAATGGGTACAAGTTTTTACTTACTAAAATGACTATTTTGAATGTCTCGTTAAGGTGACCTGCCTCAATCACTGGCCTACCGAAATTTTCATCCATCTTTAACGCCTTAAACTTTCCTGCATTTCTTATGGTTTTTTAAGCATTTTTAAATTAGCTTTCAACAAAATGCAATACAGTTCTGAAAGGAAAGACATTGTAGGGAGTTTAGTCTTTGTTCATATGGAACAATACCACGCTATATTGTAAGGACAGAAGACAAGGGCCGGTCAACAGGTCGTTTATTGAGAAAATCAACACAGATATTTATAGATTTTTATGTACATTATTATTATTCGTTGTTATTATTAGCAGAGAAACAGCGTCTTCTGATCGGTCGTTTTCTCACCAGAAGTAGTTATTCTGTCATCATCTCTTTGTGGCCGTTTCTTTGAAGGTCAGACCATATATCTGCTAATCGTGTCCGCCCACGCAAAGTCTTTGTTCTTGTTTTTTTCTCATGACCGAGATTTGGGAAGTAAACACTGACGTAAATTGCTGTCTACGAATTTTGGCTAGCAGACAGCTCTCACTACAATATGATTAACGGCAGATTATTATTATTATTATTATTTTACACGTAGATCATTCTGTGCAAAATAGGGAAATATTTGACAACGAAATACTCTGGAAATTTCTGTACTATGTGTTAACATGATGTCTGAAATAAAGCCTTATTGTTATTTTTACGAGTTGATCATGGATTGATATCAGTTAGAGAGAACCATTGAAAACCATCCAAGGAGTACTGGACATCTGTTTCATCCTAGTTTGCGAATCATCGGCAGTACACACCCACCCACTGGGGTTCTATGGATGTCCCACCGACGACATTGGTTGGGGTCGCGCTAAACCACGAATTGGTAGAAGTTAGAATTCATGCACTGGCCATTGAGGAGTCGGGTCCCAGTGGTTGAATGGTATACGAGCTTGTGTTGTAACTGAAAGGTCCAGGGTTGGAACCCCGTTGGTGGGTGCTTACTGCTTATGGTTCCCAAACCACATCAAAATTAACCCCACCACAACACAAACATCAACCACCTA
>OX235272.1:68673038-68704095 GCA_944472155.2 Trichobilharzia szidati
ATCCAATGGGTCCATGAATCTCAGCTCCTTCTGATTCGCGACATATGTAGCACAACTGTAAGCCAATATGACTGGCGGCGAGTGAGTAATTGTCCTCTTACCTAACTTCGTGGACCCCACTGGTCATGACTTCGCTGTAGAACTATAGGTAGTTTCCTGCTGTATAGAGCCAGCCATTCACTAGTGAACATCAGATTAATTTTCAAATGGAAGAATATTAATATTTATTGAAGATCAGTCAGTCATAGCTTGAAAAAAAACACTTAATAATAAAGACTCCATTCGGTGCGAATAAGTAACTGATCTTTGAAAGTCAACCAGTGGATTGAAAGGTGCAAACATACCTATAGGACGAGACTTCCGTTATCGTAAGATCTTTCAATTGACTCCAACTGCTTAACTCATTTGTCTTGTTTGGTATTTTTGTTGTTTCAGTACTGTGTTTTTGATAACATATGTAAAACAAAATCTCTCTACAAATCTACCTATTATTACTGTTATTCATTATTATACTGGTAGTATCATCGTTACTACTACTATTATCACCATGACATCTCACCAAATCGCTTTACATTATTTTATTCAATAAGATCAATCCAAACAGTTTGTTAGTGTTGATGATGGCCGTATCCAGGATTTGTGTTTTGTCCCAATTAGGACTTGTCAGCCAGATGTACCTGTAACCCAATGGGAGATGGTGTTCCCACTGAAACTTGAAACTCAGCAGTCATCATTTTAAATGTCAGAGCGTTGTTAATCATCACTAGGCGACTGAGCGACGAGAATCACCTCTTGTGCAATGGGTACAAGTTTTTACTTACTAAAATTACTATTTTGAATGTCTCGTCGAATGTCTGGTTAAGGTGGCGTGCCTCAATCATTGGCCTACCAAAATTTTCATCCATCTTTAATACCTTAAACTCTCCTGCATTTCTTATTGTTTTTTAAGCATTTTTAAATTAGCTTTCAACAAAATGCAATACAGTTCTGAAAGGAAAGACATTGTAGGGAGTTTAGTCTTTGTTCATATGGAACAATACCGCGCGCTATATTGTAAGGACAGAAGACAAGGGCCGGGCAACAGGTCGTTTATTGAGAAAATCAACACAGATATTTATAGATTTTTATGTACATTATTATTATTCGTTGTTATTATTAGGAGAGAAACAGCGTCTTCTGATCGGTCGTTTTCTCACCAGAAGTGTTATTCTGTCATCATCTCTTTGTGGCCGTTTCTTTGAAGGTCAGACCATATATCTGCTAATCGTGTCCGCCCACGCAAAGTCTTTGTTCTTGTTTTTTTTCTCATGACCAAGATTTGGGAAGTAAACACTGACGTAAATTGCTGTCTACGAATTTTGGCTAGCAGACGACAGCTCTCACCACAATATGATTAACGGCAGATTATTATTATTTTACACGTAGACTCTGTGCAAATAGGGAAATATTTGACAACGAAATACTCTGGAAATTTCTGTACCATGTGTTAACATGATGTCTGAAATAAAGCCTTATTGTTATTTTTACGAGTTGATCATGGATTGATATCAGTTAGAGAACCATTGAAAACCAGCACTGGAGTACTGGACATCTGTTTCATCCTAGTTTGCGAATCATCGGCAGTACACACCCACTCACTGGGGTTCTATGGATGTCCCACCGACGACATTGGTTGGGGTCGCGCTAAATCACGAATTGGTAGAAGTTGGAATTCATGCACTGGCCATTGAGGAGTCGGGTCCCAGTGGTTGAATGGTATACGAGCTTGTGTTGTAACTGGAAGGTCCAGGGTTCGAACCCCGTTGGTGGGTGCTTACTGTTTATGGTTCCCAAACTAGTGGGATGAAACAGCTGGCTGTCCAGTACTCCCTGGTTGGTTTTCACTGGTTCTCTAACTGGTATCAATCCGTGATCAACTCGTAAAAACAACACTAATCCTTACAAACCAACTATAGAAAACTTATTGTTATTATCATTATTATTCCTAATTGACTGTACCTGCTGTCATATCGGCTCAAGGCATGCGTCAACAGAGACTGAGGATTTCAGTCTAACATAATCAGTCGGTTGTAGGTTCGAAATAGTAATTTAAACAGGTAAGTTTACCTACCAATCAATGGCTTAGAAACTAATTAATAATATCAGAGGGTTGAAAATGGCTACAAACAGGCGTCATTTGCCTCAGCGGTAGGTTTGTAACAGCAGAAGGCAAGTCACGGAAGCCAAGGTATATTTTCAAGTGATCAAACAGCTGTTTATATCTATCCAGTTTATATTCGTTAACCAATCACTGAGTGTGTGTGTGTGATTTTGGTTTACATTAAACGACATGAGATGGAATGTTCAAATATACATAGTATTCTGTCGCCAATGCAGTATTGAACTGTGAATTGTGTAATATTCTGAACCTAGCAAGAAACAGAATGTTCAGATAGAGATATGTCTTGTTCTGTTGCTAACGCAGTATTGAACTGTGGTAATATGTAAGAATAATAACTAATTCGATTCGTTTTGGTTTACACCTTATTGTCAGACTTCTTCTGACTATGTGTGTATAGATGCACTACAGTTTTTTTTCAATGAAAAGGAATTGATTTAGCCAGATTAAAACATACAAAACACCGAGAGAGAAAACTTAATTAACTTGAACCGTTGACTAATGAATACAGGGAGAGGAATATTCGTCTATTTCACCAAATATTGTTGTCTCATTTGTCAGAACTCGTCGTCAGTAATGCATATCGTCATGTTTGCAAGAGATAATATCTTATAGATATGGATGGCTTCAGAGGGATGACTCAATCCCTTCAGTTAAAGACGTTACTCAGAGAGAGAGAGAGAGAGAAACAGAGTAGTCTACTGAGGCGAAAAATTGACTCTCTGTGTAGTATTGACTTACAAATTACATTATTTAGTGTAATTATCGCCACTGTCCTTTTTCTTGTTTTGTATTTTGTTTTTTTTGTTTTTTTCGATTTCTTTGACAGTTGGTCATTTGGTGTACTTCTCTGGGAGATATTTACACTTGGTTCAACTCCCTTTCCAAATATTGAAATAACAGAGATTGTAAGATTAATTCCTTCTGGTGTACGAAATCCTAAACCAGTGTTAGCATCGAATGAAATCTATGAATTAATGTGTAATTGTTGGAAGGTGAAACCAGCCGAAAGATTATCCTTTACTGAATTAGTTGGCTTATTAGAATTACACATTAATCAAACTGATCCAATGATGTTGACCGTGGGACAAGAGGAATTATTAACAAAGTATATTGATGAATATATGATGATGAGTGATTCTGATGGTCAAGAAAGTGGTGTCTACTCTAATCCTAATAGTATGGATAATAATATTAGTAGTAGTAATAACAATAGTGATAATGATAATAATAATTTTACTGGTGATGTGTATGTGTAAATATTGATATAAATCTCTTATAAGAGTATAAACTATTTTCTTATTATAAAATGTACTCTATTTGTATTAATTTTTCGTTAATGATGTTATATGTATTAAATGGACTTGTTTTTTCTTATTTAAACGAGGTGAAAGATGGCTGGTTACTTTATTTGAGACTACAGTTTACCCTAGATAGAAGTCGTGGAGCTAGCCAATAAAAGACGGTAGAGAGAGGGGGAGTAGAATACAATGGAGATGTGCTGCTTCCGAAGTTTTATGCCCCATTTGAAACTTGCTCATAACAGATGGTACATCGAAGTCAAATGGAGAGGGAATCTTTGTCTGTGTGTGTTGTACTGAGACAAATAGCGTTTTAAATTATGGGTTTTTGTCGAGATTTAGATTTCTCTTTTTTTGAAATCACAGTCCAAATAATATCAATTTCCAGCTCATTGATGATTAATGGCGATGGATGTCTTGAAAGCGTAGTGAGAAGTCGTGACAAGTAGGGTCAAGGTGAAGTGAGTGCTTATCGAAGGCGCATGTTAGTTGAGGGTATCGCTATGTCACGGATTGACAAAGTTCGAATGCACAGGTCACTGATTGTTCAGTGAACTTGGTATCGTAACACGAACGTCGCACGTTCGATCCCTGTTTGAGGTCGTGGGTGCACATTATTGAAGAGTCCCAACAAACTAGGAAGAAACAGCTGTTCAGAGTCCCCTAGTTTTCAGTTATCCCTAACTGGTGCTAGTTCGTCACTAAATCTACATTGAAATGGCGTTTTATTCGATCACCCGAACAATTGGATTAATTTTACAAAATACACCAGGCTTAAAATATGTTGGATTGTGACAATGGGGTAGATTGTTAAAGGATTACAACTGTATGTGGCAGAATTTAAGGCTACTCAATATAGTTAGTTAGTTAGTTAGTTATTCACATTCACAAAAGAATGAATATAATATCTTTTTTGTCTACGTTTCATTATGCTGGCTGAAAGTAGTTGTGTATACATACTGACGTGAGCTTTTATTGTTTAAGATGTCTGAGATATACACTCGAAATCTTTTTAATAGAATAGAATAATTGGTGTGACCACACTAGTGACCTTGGAACACTCAGTCCGTAAATCAGTGGAACCAGGCGAATAGCCCTATAATCCTGAGTAAAATATGCGTAATACAGTGTTATGATAATAAATGGGATATCTGGTAAGTTTTAGGCTAGGTGTGGGGAAGATTAAGTTACGGCTTAGGCTAAGATGAAGTTAGGTCAAGGTAACCAGCCTAATACGAGAGATATTAGGGTTGGTTCAAGTCAGATTAGGGTTAGTTTAGGAATAGTCTCGTGTTAAGGTTAAGTTAAGGATAGATTCTGAGCGTCGGTGGTGTTCAGTGGTAGATTCCTCGCCAACTATGCACTTGGTCCGGCGTTCGATTCCCGGCCGATGCACACATTTACCTCCCCTTGTCGGTTGAAAGCCCAACAAAAAAGGAAGATTAGGCTTGAGGCTAACAACCCTACTCCAATAAAAAGCACCGCAGCTACTGAAACTTCAAAACTCAAGTTTGAACCCCTATTGAAAAAGGATAGATTCGGGTTGAAGTTAGAAGACCTAAATGAATACGTTCATAGAATGTCCTTTAATTAATCCATTAACACTCCAACTCAAAACTTAAAGGTATTTCTGTCACAAGTCAGAAAAAGGTATCCTGTATAGCAGTTTTATGCTTTTTTATCTATTACTTTCCTAAATGTACATATTTTATACGTACAAATCTCATTTCTCATGTGATTCGTTCATTCAAGGTCATTTGACCGTTGCTACATTTTACCGCTTAAAGTTTATCTTCTCCGAATAATTTATTGCTATACCATGATTACAAAAAGTCAGTGAGGAAAGAATATTCTGTTCGATAAATTCTCTTCAAATTCTTACATTCATCAAATGAAATACTGTTTATCATTACAATAATATCCAGTACGACTGTGGATCCCCTTTTTTTCTTAAAATAACAACGTGCTAGGCTGAATACAAATACGAAATAGTGTGAAATGCGAGTCGATGATAGTTATAGTGGATTCATACAATACAATATAGGGGAAGGAAAATTGACAAGTTAGTTCAAAGTCGAAAAACATGTTCGGTGAATGGCTAATACACAGAGAGGGTTTTTCTCATTGAACACATGAGGAAGGAAGTAACTAGTGTCATGCATTTAGGCCTTTGGTTGGTGCAGACTGAATTCTATCAGTCAAATTTGCAATGTGACCACTATGCTACTAGGTGGCTAGTCATCACAGTGGACTCTGAATTGTTGTTATTAAATGGTTGGAGGCATTTGGCAGGAAGCCTTGGACCTAGTTTTCGTGCTTGTTGGTACTCGTCAACAAGGCGTATCTACAACCTTGAAGTAACTCTTGTCCCCTCTGAGATTCGAACCAACTAAAAGACTACATGCATGACACTAGTTACTTACTATCTAGTGTTCAGTCAAAGTATGTGGTAGAGTCCTACAAGAGGTCAGAACGTAAGCTCGAATAGCTCAGTGGTAATGTCTCTGACTGCAGCGACGGGTAACGTTAGTTCGAATCTCATAGGGGACACAAGTTCCTCCAAGGTTTCAGATACGCCTTACTGACGAGTGCCAACTAGCACGAAACCTAAGTCCAAGACTTCCTACCGATTGTCTGCAACCATCTAATAAGAGAGGTGGAATTGTGGCGTGTGCTACTGATAGGTTTTATCAATAGTATACATATAAAGAGACGTTTACCGCCATGAAAACATCAAATAGCAGGGAAAAAGATTTGATGTAAGAGAATGCAAATGATACAGCGTTGCGGAGATACATGGGAGACATGAAGGCAACAAAAAGAGAGATGAGAAGTAGAAAAACACGGAAGATCTGCGCAAATGGTGCCTTGAAGATAATATGTACATAATTTGGCTACATAGAGATACTGAATTGTGAATAAACATTCCTTTACCAAGTCTTCAATCTTCTGCCGTTTCAGTATGTATTAAAAAGGAAACACCAAAACCGTGGTGAATAATTCATCACCAAATAACCCCTACACAATGTGAATAACGCAAAGTTATATACTGAGAAAAGAAATAATATCACTTATAATAAATCAGAAGAGTTTGTTGGTGTCTATACGTGTAGACAATTCGATAGTATTTTGTAAAGGTTAATTTTGCTTTTCCCCTTAATTGATTACGCCAGACCGGAATGCTTGGTCAATCCTTGACGACATTTCAGCTCCTAGTACGGACGCTCCAGCGATTTATAAGGATTGACATGAAGTTGTCTTAGTTATCTCAGCAGCAGAATCCAGAACGTGCATTTCGGACTCGTCAGCTCAGTGTGCCTGGACTCCCAAGTGAGTGATGGTGTTTCCAGAGTGATACGAACCATGAACCACCTAGGGGGGGGAATGCCTTGGCGTTTGAAACGATGGGTACAGGGTTCGAGTCTCAATGGGAATACACCATCACCATTCAGGTGTATCCAGTTGACGAGTCCTAAATGGGGCGGAATGCGCATCTTGGATTCCGCTGTTAGTCACCGCCAACTGAAATTCGATAGTGTTTGAGGAATGCTAAAATGAAGAGTAGGAATTATAGAAAATGATGATTGAAACTGTTTCAGCGAAGAGAAAGTGAAAAAAAATTAAAGAAAAAGCAGAGGAAGAGAAACCCTTAAAGGGAAGGTGAACTTCCATTCCGAGTTTGGCCATGGTGAAGACGTTTGGACGTGTTTGTTTTTGTTAAATACAAACAAAAATGTATCCACCTCATAATTGCCTGTTATTGTAATGACAGTAAGCATGTCATTTTATAACCGGAAGAGACTCTATTGAAAGAATAATCTTTGTTCAGACCAACTTTTAATTTATTACGATGTACTTGATTTGTGATTAAATCTCTTCCTTCAGGTTGTGTGCCAAAATATGAAAAAGATAATTAGATTTCCATTGGGAGATATTATTCCTTCGTGAGCAGTTAATGAACCAGTCAAGTAGTACCTGTGACTTTTGAAAATGAGAAAGAGATTTTTAAACTTAAAAGTACACACTATTTTACTACTTCAGTTTTGGTCACAAATTGACTTCAGTTAGACAACCATCGAAATCGTGATCAGTTCGGTCCAACAAATTGGAAGTGAGGACATTGACTGACGGTCGGCCTATGTATCGCCAGTTGGCAGAAGTTAGAATTGATGGGCCATTGGATTCCGTCTGTCTCAGTGACGGAATGGAATTCGAGCTCGTCTTGTAACGTGAAAACCCTGAATTCAATCTCGAGTGGGGTTACCAGTGCGTTATCACTGAAGAGTCCCAAACAAGGTTGAGACATCGGTTCAGTACTCCCCGCTTTTCAATGGTTACTAGCCGTAGTCAATTCGTGCGTGATCAAATTGAGATCAGCCAAATCTCTACAAACCAACACTTGTATATTTTATTATTCTTGAGCTTAGCTAATTTCATTTACGACTGGGATCGCAATCTTCCATAGAGTGTGCAAGAACAAACAGTGATGACTTGAAATAATAAGTCAGTGAAATTTATGTGTGTATCATAAGAAGAGAGAAAATTTGAGGGAATGTCTAGTGAAATAAAGACACTCCAAACGCCATTGCATGTTTCACTATGAGTCATACAGGTTTTAGTTTCTGCGAGAGCACGCTTCACAATTTCCCTGTTGGTTGCCACGCGTATACTTTAGAGCTATAGTAGGATAATTCTGTATGATGAGTTGCTCATATTTTTTTAAATTTTAGCCGCAGTCATTATATCACAGAATAATTATTGAACTGTACACAGTTCAATCGTGTTATCACGCTCTAAAGATAAGCGTGTTTTTTAGCTGTTCTTAAGCGCATGTGTAACACCAACCTTAGTGTATCATTTATGTATATTAATAATGAGCCTTGTAATCACATAACGACTACTTAATAAGTGAATTCAATTGCTTACATTACTCCTAACCATCATTGTAGTTAATACTGCTGACACAGAGTTTATGCCAAGCTATCGCTAAAACACAGGTGATTTGCTTTAAAATTTATGTTGGTCATTAAAACAGGTAATCAACGTATAATCGTCCTTCAGACAATCCGACAAAACACCGAACAGTACTGAAACGTGAAGTAAAATACTTAATTTCAAACATGTTTGCATTTGCATAAAGAGCATAGAATGAATGACAAACACATGTCGGCCCTAGTCGGCTGCATTTACACTAGAGCAATTGACAAATCACTTGATGACAGTAGAACTGTTAGTCATAGTAAACACAGGAAGGGAGTGGAGTGACATTTGATTGGTAGACTTTTGTGTCAGTTGTTTATCGTCATTAGTACTCGATTGAAGGACAAACACTTAAGGCGAATTTACACTTGTTATTACTTTGATACTGAATCTCTTTTTGATAAAGAAAACGTCTCCATAACCTGTCCCTGTACGCTGTTGAAGAATGCAAACTGCCATTGTACCAAATCATTTTAAAAAGAGAATATTTCAGTTCCTATGTGAAAGTTGGTTTTTGAATCGTCATACAGATCGAATTTATCGGGTAAACATAAGGTATCATGATCGAAACGAACGTCCCATCGAATGAGCCTGAGAAGTCAGTCAGATCGTGTCTGTAATACTTATCTGTAATTGTAATCCCTAAAGGCCGGATACCATAAAACTAGAGAACAACATGGAGAGGACAGAAACTTATATCCGACAGAATTATTATTATTGTCACACAATAAATAAAAACAAGCTGCAGTGAACCTTTAAATAATACAGTAATGGTAATAGTCACTTGCCACAGCAACCCTTTTCACTCTGTTCACAAGCTAATCTACAATTCCATCCTGATTTTTTTTTCTTATTTAGAGTATATTTAGAATTTGAGTTGAGCATTAAGGATAAGCTAGGGTTAGGGGTTAACGTTAAATTTCACGAATTAGGGCGAAGTTAGACTTTAGATACCTAAAAGACACGAACGTATCAGTGACTTCAGAACGCTTAGTCAGAGCAATGCAGTGAAACCAGGTAAATGATACTATGCTCATGAAAAGTGTTGACTGATACCAGAGAGAATATCTGGTTAGTTTTAATTTAGATTAGGGAAAGATTAAGGTTAGGTTTTGGCTACGGATAGGATAGGGTCTTGTTAATAATAATAATAATTTGCTTTATTCCAAAAACAGTACTAATGATACAGCAAGGAATTCTCAGCATTCACTACAATATTGCATCTAATTTACTCAAAAACGACAAAAAAAAATAAAAGAAATAATCATTACATAATAATGATAACAAAACATTGTTATAGCAGCGATTTAGCAAATTACTGTAAGCAATACGGAGAAAAATATGCATAAAGTATGAAATTATAGTAATAATAGTAATAACAAATAAAATAAAAATAGCAAAGTTATAATTAAACGATAGAAAGGGTGACACCATAAGATTACAGAAAGATGAACAATGAAAGAGTCGATTCACTTTGCTAATTACATAGTAACTTATATGTTTCACGTCTAACAGAGTCTTCATCACATAAAATACGGACTAAATACGGTATTGTAGAGCTTTTGTACTTAGTGGTTATAACTTCTTATATTGACTTCTCGTTCTACCTGATGAGATACAAGGGGATAGTTGTGAATAAAGGGGGTGCAGAGGGTCTGACAGTACGGCCTTTGCCCACTTTGTACAGGAATTTATGTGTCTCTCGACTATAGTGTTGGCGAGCTCACGCAGTGGCAAACCACAAGCCCTACTCACAGCATTTAATACCCTTCATAATATGACATAGTCTTTTTTAAGAAGCCCAGGAAAGATTAATGGAGAGCAATAGAGTACAATAGGTAAAATGCAGGAGTTTAAAAATTGCAGAACTGAAGGTTGGTTGATACCTGATTGTCCTAACTTTTTAATGTAGAAGGTAAGACGAAACATTTTCTTAGAGATCAATAAGATGTGGGATGACCATGAAAGGTCAGAGGAAAGAACTAATCCAAGGTATTTAATGCTTGACTTGGTTTCAATTTCTGTGCCATCTATGCTACAGGCATCATGAGAACTAACTAGTTCATGTATGTCACATCGATGCTTGAAAGTAAAGTTAACTGCCTGACATTTGGAAGGATTTAACATAAGACCATTTGACTTAGACCACTTGCTGATGTCTAACAGAAAGCTATTAAGTTTGGAGCAGTCAGACTCGGAAGTGATAGGCAGTGATACAGTCAGATCGTCAGCATATTTGACAAAATTAGTTTTTTTGAATGAGGCAGGTCGTGTAGGAAGAAAGAAAAAAGAAAAGGAGAGAGGACGGCACATTGAGGAACACTGGCTTTTGTAAGCAAAGCAGAAGAAGATTTGCCCTTATATGCAGTATACTGCATTTTATCAGAAAAATAATAATGCAACTAACTCTTAGCCCAGGATCCTGTGTGCGTCAACGAAAGCTTATTTAATAAAAGGCCCCTAGGTACAGAGTCAAAAGCAAATAACCAAATTTAGGGGGATATTACGCATGGTTTAGGGTAGACTGGAGTCAAGTTGACGGGAGGTTAAACTGAGGTTAGATTAAGGCGCCATATTTACTTTTCGAGGTCATTGGTGCGTCCGCGTTTCTTGGGTGTCTAAAGCTGCACTTTGTTGGAATTAGTATTAGACTTAGTGACCATTTACTAGAACTTGAACTTTAACGATTATCACTACTAGTTCAGTTCTAATATTCTTTGAGTAAAACGTTCATGTAACTGAAAGCTTTGTAAATTTTGTATTTTCAAAAATAGAGGTGACTCTCAACGTTATCTTAGTAACCATGGCCGAACCCACGTGAGCAGTACAATACAATATTGATATTAAACTTATTGAGTGACGTCAAGAGGCATACATAAGGGTTATTGACGCACATCAATTCATGAGTAGTGAATTAGGATTGTTTAGGATTGAAAGTAAATGACATATTGCTAGGACAATCAAACATATTAGAATAAATGTGTCCCATGTCTTTTGTATGACCTAACGACATGCCTCTTACTTTCACTTGTCGTTTGGATACATTTATTCTGATCTAGTGTAGTGACAAGCCTTATACTATCAGTTAAGAGTTTTAGAATCACTACTATGTTTACTAAGCTTCACTTAGGAACTATGGGAGCATCCTTCATTTTATTAGGCCATTAAAATAAATGGCTGAAGTTATAAGACATATGGCTAGGTGATTCGAATATATTATAATACTAGTTTACATATAATCCTATATCTTTTGAATGACTCAGCTAATTGTCTTATTTTGTCGTTCCATTCAACATAAAACGTCTTTGTTTATATTCAGTGTGAGGTGGTGTTACACATTTTAGGCTGATTGTATGTGACATCTTGCCAGACCACTCAAATACATTAGAATAAATGTGTCTAAATTCTAGCTCATTCGTAGTCCTACGTGTTGTTTAAGTGGTTTAGCAATATGTGTTTTACTGGCAAGCCACATTATGTACTCATCTATAGGAAACAATAACCGACTGATGACCTTAATAACGGCATGTTTATTGGTCATATCAATCAAACCAGAGAGAAAACAGAACGAGTGACCTAGACAATCTACAGAATTGCAGCCTTCATCGGCCATCAGGGTGACCTTGAGGTAACCAATCACGCACCAGTCGTAATTCTGTATTTATTTAATTTTCACGTTTGTTGGTTATCTAGCTTGAATTTTTTTGTAGGCTTATGGCTAAGATTAGGGGTTGAATTAAGATCAAGATTAGCTTTAGGTCAGGGTGAGTTAGTACTAAGGGTTACAGTGAAGCAGGATTGTGCCGTTAAACGGCCGAAACAATAGAGAAATATAATAGAGAATATTTGTAGCTCAGGTGGATCATTTGTAACTAGTTTTGTTCTCTGAGCTGGCTGGTTTAATTGCGGAGCTTTCGTCGTCCTTCTGGACAACATCTTCAGCGCAAGTTTTAGCATAAAATGAACTGATTTAAATTCTCCATGAATGATAAAATTGTGTCTCCTGGCAACCATCTTCGTGACTGGTAGTCGATTTACATCTGTATTCATCAATTTTTATTGACGTGAATTTTGAACTTTCTCGTCACACGACTTACTTTTTATTAGTTGGTAAATTTGGTCCATATTAACATGTTTGTTAATCGTATATTCGCTTGAGTACCAGGTTTCTACGAATTCTCTGGCACTTTTGGTGTTTCTTCTGTTCAAAATTTTGACATTATCCCAATCAAATTGATGTCCATAATTATCTACATGCATTGATATGAAATAACATATATATCATGTCTTTTCACAGCTAATTTTTGATCTTGGATTCTGATTCAAAGGGGGCGCCAACTTTGACTTATTTAATATCTATTACAGTTTATGCAATTTGTTTTGTAAATAGTATTAATTTTATCTCCTTTTTCTGTTGGATCTTTCGGTTTGCACAATATCGAATTAAGTGATTGAACTGACTTGTGTGCTGTATCTATTTCAAACGGTTTTAATATTCTATCTGTTAATTCAGATATTTTTTTCTATATATGTTAGGATGAATTTTCTTGTAGTCTTTGATGATGGTTTCTTTTTGTTGTAAACAGCCGAAACATTTAAATCCACAATTTCTTGACAAACTTAGTGTCTACAAAGTTTCACACGGATCGGTTGTTGAAGGTCATTTGGCAGCTGTTATCCTCTAACTAAACGGGCGAAGTAAAAGTAAAGCAGCCGCCTTAGTACATGGCCTTTGGTAACAAATTAGAATCACAGGTGGCATAACCAAATCAAATCATACCTCCTGTTCTGCATTTGTTTAACGAGTTCCGAAAACAAAGAGTATTTGATTGCAGTGTGAATAATGGATTAACTGGAGTTACTGAAGCATACATATGCAGGGAGCTTACACGATAACTAGTTTTTTTTTGGAGGATTGTGATTTTATGGTAGGTTACAGGACAAATTGAGGAATAAAAAAGAGATATCTGATAGAGCACAACCCATAGTTATCTTCTCAACAATTTTGCGACTTTTATCACTCATCAGTCCTGAATAGTTGCTGAAGGTGAGTGGCAATGTTCATTGGGGTGACTGCTATAGTTTAGCTTTGCCGACCGACGTCGGTGTCACGGGAATCAAAACATTTTACTAATTTTTACGACTAGTTTCCGTTTGATAATATATCGCTCTTTAGTATTTACTGTGCAGTTATTCCCCTGTTAAGCAGGTGATATGTCACTATTTGAATACATAACTCCCCTAGGAGACTTGTGGTGAACATTTCCACTTAGGTCTCAAGTTAATTCTGCTTTGTAGTCTTGTGAATTTTCGCTCAGTCGTCAGAATTAGGTATGTTTAAGCACATCATTGGTAAGCTAGACCGCGAAACTTGTAAAGTAGCTTGTAGTAGTTTAAATCCTCCACATATGGTTAATAATCGCTAATCGATTATCTATATTACTGCTAGTAAGAATCTGTCTGAATCTGTCCCATTCACTAATTTATTAATTTGGTATTACTTCTACGTCGTCGAAGAATATATTATACAATGCATTGTTGTAGTCAGTTAATTCAGTGTCTCTTTCAGACTGAAAGTACGCATAACCATCAGACTGAACAATAAAGTTCAACATGCGTTCTCTGAAATATACATGAAGTATTTTTCTCTCACAAAGAAGAATGTTTATGGTTTTTTGAATTTAAAAGTGTATTATTTTTCCAATAGAATTAAGAAGTAATTTTCTCAAATATAGTACTAATTTAAACTTGTACTCAAAATTAAACAAGAACGACACCGTTTGTAGTAATAATCTTGCATTATTAGGATAACCGAAATTTAGACAGCCCGTCAGTTAGGCAGCAAACATCCAAAAGCGAACTCAGACCCACATATTAATAGAAATACAATTAGTTATTGACCCGTATATAGGAATAACCAATAGGGTTAGAATACTGCATATTGACTCACCAAATATAGCCGTAAATGAAATTAGAATTAGAAAATGGATGAACCAGTCAGTATGTAACAGCAGAAGGCAAGACACGGAAGCTAAGGTATATTTTCAAGTGATCAAACCGCTGTTTACATCCACCCAGTTTATATTCTTTAACCACCAATCACTGAGCCAGCATGTGATTTCGGTTTACATTAAACGACATGAAATAGAGTGGTCAAATACATATACAGTATTCTGTTGCTTATACAGTCAGTATTGAACCTTGGGAATATATGAGAATAATATTCCGTTGGACCCATTATCTGCATCACACCACTACACAAGCATAACTCATTGATTTATGAGTAAATTAAATGCGTGACTATATGAACATTTGGACGCACTTTTCGATTACTACGTTACATTTACATAGTTACCTAAAACTCTTATTTTTGTGGAATATCTTGCCAAAAAAGTTGCAAAAAACTATTACAATTATTTGCCTTTGGAACACTGAATCTTTAGTTATAACACTGTCGATAGATAATAACTATAACTATCTGTTTGCCACTCTGTGCTTGTTTAACACTCACTAATATCTATAATTGTATATATTGATGGATTTACATGTTCAAGTTGTCTCGAGTTAGTGAGTCTATGATTTTGGTATCATTTTGGTTAACTGTACTTGACTGTGATATTGTTATTGTTGTTATCCTTCTTGTTGTGAATTATTTTCCTGTGCTGGTGTTGTTTTGATTGTTTTATTCCTTGTTTTCGTGGTTTTAAGGGGAGCAACCCACAAGGTCGCTTCTCTCTAAACTATAATTTAATGTAACAATCCCCTTCTCAGGCGTGAGACTAGCAACCCCACCCTGTAAACAAAGTTGCTACAGAAACTTCAGCAGGATGAATCTCCTTGCGCCAAAAGAAAAAGTCTGTGGGGGGAAATGGAATGTCCGCACCATGTACGAGATTGGCAAAGTTGCCCAGATCGCAAACGAAATGAAAAGATACAGAATTCAAGTACTGGAAATATGTGAAAGCAGATGGAACGGGAATGAACTTACTCAGTGTGGAGGTCAGTAGCACTCAGCATCAAAATTAAGATCCGGATTTTCAACTCCAATGTGAAGTCAGTGCTACTAACTATACGGATCAGAGACTTGGCGCGTCATAAAGAGCACCTCAAACAAACTACAGACCTTCATTAACAGCTGTCTCCGCTCAGATGGCCAGAAAAGATCAGCAACAGAGATCTCTGGCAATGAGCGAACAAACCCAGCAGGAACCGATTGTGAAACAAATAGGCAGGAAGAAATGGAGATGGATTGGCTGGTCATACTCTGAGGAAACCATCAAGTGACATCACTTGACAAGCCATCTCTCGAGTGGAACCCGAAAGGGAAGCGGCGGCGAGTTGGTCGTCAGTGCAAGGGTGACTTGGAGGAGGTCATGTGAAGAGGAGATGGAAACGTGTGGGCAGACTTGGAGCGAGGTGAAAACTCTAGCAGAGAACCGAACGCAATGGAGACGCACGGCTGAAGCCCTATGTTCCTGTAGGAATTAAAGGAAATAATAATAATAATAGTATGAACATTTGCATATCAGCACAAAAGCAACTTCTTTAATTTTATAACTGAAGAGAAAACAGAGGAAACCTTGTACCAAGTTTGTACTATTACATATAAAGATGTGAATTAAAAACTGACTGACTGAATTTCAGCACTGAAGTTTACACAGAAGTGTAGCAGTTCAAGTTGCTACACTCTACACAAAGGCAGACAAAGGAGAGAGAGAAAGGATTCAGGAGGACCATAAAAAGCAGGAAATTATCCTATCAATATATTTGTAAAACTTAGGTACTGTGGTAGTAAGTAATTCCATATTAGTTTGTTTATTAGATATATCACACACAGTGAAACAGTATTATTAACTGGATGACAAGGTTTCGAACAAAATTTATTGCTGTTCATAATCATGCCATCAATTATAATCACACGACTTCGAAACTTGAGTTTTGTAGTTTTCTTTGTTCTCTCCTATTTTTCGTCGTAGGGGTAGTAGAACTTTCCGGATATCTGGATGGACAGGTGCAGTCAGACTAGCCGAGGATAGAAATCTAGCAAAATCTAGATTATTCAAATGAACTGTCGTCAAGATTTGACCGAATAGTTCTAAAATATTTGGGCGCCGAGTGAGAAGTAGACATTTGTAAAAAATTATATTTGTAAAATCTCAGCGATATTGAAATAAGTAATTCCAACGTATTTAACAAAGGTAGACCAATATTTGTAAGTCCGAGGTCAAATTTTGATCACAGCTCATACAATTTTGTTTATTATACTTGTTAATACTTGTGTTTATGAATCATGATTGGACAAAGTTTTTAAAAAGATGTGCCTTTTATATATAAAACCTCTGTTATGTTAATTTTGATTAATTTCCCTGAAGAAGTTCGGACCAGATTGCCGAACGAAAAGTTGGAATTACTTATTTCAATATCGCTGAGATTTTACAAATATAATTTTTTACAAAAATCTAGATTAGTTGACCCGAATAAGATAAGAAATCTAGAGAATAGTTCAGCTATGGTATTACATGCAATTACACACAACCATACAATAGGATGGGATAAGGTGACAATTTTAAAATCTAATGACACAGGGTGGAGGGAGAGATTGATGACAGTGAAAGCTTTGTTTATCGAGTCAGCTGCAAACACGTGTAGTAGGAATGATTCAACACTTGTCCCAGATATCTGAAGAATTCGACTACATATAAACTGTTATTTCCTGTAACGTCTTCCCCAGACTCTACATGTCTGCACTAGATATATGAACATAAATGTCTCTTCTGTTTTTATGCACTGTTCACGTAATGGGATGAAATGACACCATTTATAGGCCACCTTTTCTTTCCTTGCATTCCAAGTAGAACATAAGGCTTCAAACTTTTGTAGTTTCATTAACCTTTTACCGACTAGTAAACTAAGTAGGGTTTGGGAATGCGTTGGTCGGGAATCGAACCTGAACGATGTGCGTGGTTTGTGAGCGTTCTACTACTGAACTACTGACGTACATTTATTGAATTTGTTACTTGTTTTCTGAGCGATATGAAAACACGCTCACGAGTTGATTAAGATAAATTTCTCTCGGTGTGGCATAAATAATTAGCTCCATAGGAGCAGTTAAATTTGTTTATACACACTGATGTGGGCATTCTCGGTAACTCATCTTAAATTCACTGTGTCAGTATAGGTCTAGTGTAACATTTAACTGAATTTTAGATTTTCCCGTCGATTGATTGGACCGGAGTGCTCGGTCTCAGGTTGACATGTCGGCTTCTTGTGCAGATGCTTCGACGATGTCTGGGCATGTAACTAGAATTTTAATTGGTAGACGGTGACTAGCAGTGAAAGTCAGGATGCGCATTTCGCTTTGGCGTTTGAAACTACGAGCACTGGGTTCGAGCCTCGGTGGGAACATCATCACTCACTCACTTGGGAATGGAGGTACTTCCAGTGACGAGTCGCAAATAGGACGAAATGAGCATCCTGGATTCCACTGCTAGTCACCATCCATCAATGAAAGCAATGTAACACTGATATGCAATTCTGAAGGCTTGAATATCCTCTCAACGGATCTCCTCAACCTGTGACTTCATATATCTCTAGATATGTCATCTTTGAACTATATTCATAGATTAAGCGCCTCACCAGTTTCCTAGGTGTATACTTCTTTACAAAACTGCTGGTATAATCATTGTGTAACAGGATACTCTTCAAATTCCCTATTTCTTCATGAAGATGACTGGATCTGTGGAAGACATTTTGGTTTACATAGCAAATAGTAATAAATGGGATATGTAAAGATTCGATCTTATCGTCTCCTAAATTAAAAACTGATTGAGCAATACCTTTCCATGAGATGAAATTTTCCAGGATGAATTACATATTACCGAAATATTTCTTCGACTGATCTCAACGTCTTACTGATGATATTCAACACTAAATAGTATCATAATTAGTAGAGAATCGATGTCAGCAGGAAATGCAAATACAAATAGAACAACTGTTTTAAGAAATCTCAAGTTGTATAATTTCAGTCCGTAAGTGAAGTTTGCAATTTTGACTGTTAAACTGAAGAAATTTCATCTTCGTATTTGTGTTGTCTTATGTTTTTAGTTTTTTTTATCAGCAACAGACAAAAAGATAATTGTCAAATAATGTCAAAATTGTTTGAATTGATGAATTAATTCATGCATATCAAACGATCGATTACTTTAGATGAAGTATGCCACATTGTCAAGTGATATATACAGTGAAATTAACACATCCTGTGAAGAAAAAGCTTTTTGATGCCTTTTTGCTATTGACAGCTATATACTAAACGTTAGACGATGCTACACGACTGGTGTAAACTTACTCCTACTTTAAAGATAGGGAGTGTTGTGGTACAGAGTGTGGACCACTTCACTTATTTGGGAAGTTTCATCAGCCCTAATGGACTACTGATTGCTGACAAAATCTTAGCGTGGCTGATATGGCATTTCCCCACTTACGTTACCTCTCGAGTGAAAGTGTGATATCCGGCTGTTGACCGAAGGAGGTGTGTACTGCGCAGCACTTCGCTCCTTCCTCCTTTATGGCTGTGTGATGTGGTCACTGAAAGTTGAAGACATGAAAAGACTATCTGTCTTTTGACCACAGACATTCGCTTTCTATCTCCCGTCTTAGGTGGTGTAATATGGTGAACAGTATTGAGGGTTGGTATAAAGTCTCAGGGACAATCAATGGATGAGCTTGTGAAGCTGCATCGACTGAGATGGCTAGGAAATTAGTCGCACATGCCAAGCCACTGTCTTCCTCATCAAACAGTGTCAGTTGACAGTGGATTAGGTTGGAAAAGAGTTATGGGAGGTTCAATTTACACCTGACATCAATCCATGAAGATTTGACAATCAGTTTGAATCACGTAAGTAGGTGTAGACTGCCTAGTTGGAGTCCTCTAGATCCTAAGAACCAATAACTGGAGACTATTGGTAATACTACTCAAAATTGTTGTCAGTGGCACAGATGCATTCAGTCTTTGTGATCTTCCGCACACTTCTGCCTATTTTAGTTATTTTGAGTCTTATTTGCTCTCTTTTGTTTATGTATCACGTTGAACTGCTGCACAGAAGTGCAAGTGTCGTCACGAACAAACATCAGTTAGAGAGATCATTAAAAACCAGGGAGGACTTGATGATTAAAATTTATATTTGTAAAATCTCAACGAAATTTAAGTGAGTAATTCCAACGTTTCGTTCGGCTAATTGGCCCGAACTTCTACAGGGAAATTAATCGAAATTAACATAACAGAGGTTTATGTATAAAAAGGACATCTCTTGTTTTTAAAAACTTTTTCCACTCATATTGTAACAACAGAAGACAAGGGCCAGGCAACAGAACGTTTATTACGGAAAATCAACACATATTTATAGATTTTGATGTACATTATTGTAGGTTAATGTTAGTAGAAAATACAGTCTGTTGATTGGTTGTTTCTCACACAAAGTTAACCTTGCATCTCTTGTGGCTGTGTCAGTTCATCTATATGTTAACTGTATCCACCTGTCCATCTTGACCTTGTTTTCACATGACTAACATTGACCTCAATTACTGTCAACCAATTTGGCTAGCAACCATCTCTCACCACAATATGAATCATGAAACATTCATCACAATATAATAAACAAAACTGTATGATTGGTTGGAGGATTTCATCATGAGCTGACATCAGTTAGAGAACTATTGGAAAGCCAGCTGGGAGTACTGGACAACTGTTTTATCAGCCCTGTTTAGGACTCTTCACAGTACGTACCCACCGCCAGGGTTCGAATGTTATCGAAGAAGACATTGTGAAGTGGTCGCGCTATGCCGTGAATTGGCGGAAGTTAGAATTCATGGGTTGGCCATTGGATCGGGTCCGAGTGGCTTAATGGTCTACGAGCTCTCTAGCCTTGTAACCAGAAGGTCCTGGGTTCGAACCCTGCCGGTGGGTGCGTACTACTGAAGAGTCCTAAACTGGTCTGACGAAACAGTTGTCCAGTACTCCCAGCTGATTTTCCAGTGGTTCTCTAACTAATGACAGCTGATGGTGAAATCCTCCAACCAATCAGACAAAATCCCCGAGAAAACCAGTACTTGAAAAAAATTGTATGAGCTGTGATCAAAATTTGACCTCAGATTTACAAATATAAGTTTATTTTTTGTTAAACACTTTAAACAGTGTACTTTTCATCAGAATTTTAGTGATTACGTTCGACTAAATGTTCCTGGTTGTAGATAACTGAATAAATATATATATATATATATATATATATATATATATATGCAGTATACAATGGTGTGTGTGTATGTGTTATGGGTAAACAGTTGTAAAACATTTGTTTGCCTCTCCATAAGAAGATATAGACAATTGGGAATTTAGACCAAGTATGATTAATTAGTGATACATATCCATTTTTTATTTATTGATCAGGATTTGCCATGCATCAGCTAACATCACAACTTCACATCTGTTCAGACTGTTGGGATTCACCCATATATGTAAAGCTTCTGCAGTCAGTCTTTCTTTATACGAACCAAAACCTTTCTGTAGAACCTTAGTCCTATCAAAGTCGATTTTGTGTCCCGTTTCTATCGAATGCAGTGCAATCGCTGATCTGTTTTCTAGCTTCTTTAAGTCTGCAGAGGTCTTTGGAACCACCTTTAGACATTTTTATGCTCTTTTTTCACTCTTATATTTACCTGTCTGGAAGTTTCTCCTACATATACGGCGTCACAGTCCCCACAATTGATCTGGTACATACAATTCTGTTGGTTTTCTTCGTCTATTTTATCCTTAACCTTCATCAGTGATGAGCGTAAGGTGTTAGTTGCACGAAAATACACTCTTATGTTATTTCGTTTTAATTTGTAACTCATCAGCGGTGCACATGCACAACGCAGAACCTACAAGTTACGAGGTCAGTCCATTGACCACTGATTTTAGATCTTTACTTATTCATAATATGAAAGGGTTGTACATATATATATATATATATATATATGTATACAGTCCTTTGGTGGGACAAATTTTCCTCTTTATCTATCTAACTATTTAGTTATTTAACAATATGCAAACAGTGTATGTGTTTAGCTACAGTTAGTTGGGTATTTCAGAACATGTGACAAAATTGTTGAATTATGTAAATACATACTGTCATAGATAAGTTATTTTCATTATTCTTAAACAGTGGTGTATCAATGAAGAATTTCGCATCACTTGCTTTTTTAACACTAATGAACATAATATTGCTTACATTAAGCCATTCACATGTAATTATCCTTAATGGAAAATAAATAAAATGTTGAACTGTGTACTTTTCCTTAGTTTGTAGAGAGAAAATTGTTAAGAAAATTGCAACCAAAACTATCGTGTTGATTGTTGTGTAAAGCTTTTATGGGCTGTTACACAACTTCTGCTTAACTATCCCTTAGCGTTGTTTTCTTTCAGCTTTTAGAGATGAATAAATATATGGTAAACAATCTGATGCTCGCTAGGGACTTGTTACAGGACCGACGGAGTTTCCTGGAGTTCTAGTGAAAAGTCGTGACCAGTGAGGTCCATCCAGTCAAGTGTGAGGATGGATTTCCCACCGATGACATGGGTTGGTGGTCGCGCTAAATCACGAATTGGTAGGAGTTAGAATTCATGGGCTGGCCATTGAATCGGGTCCCAGTGACTGAATGGTATACAAGCTTGTCTTGTAACCGGAAGGTCGTGGGTTCGAACCCGCGGTGGATGCGTACTGGCGATGATTCCTGAACTAGGATGAAACAGCTGTCCAGTACTCCCTGGTTGGTTTTCAATGGTTCTCTAACTGATATCAATCCATGGTCAAACTCGTATAAACAAATCTAATCCTTACAAACCAAACTCTTGAAAATACGCATCACCTTGACCTGGGATTTCCTTACTCCCTGATTCTCACTAGTGACTGTCTACAGGACAAAGTTGCCTGGACCGGTGGAGTCCAGCAGGTCGCGTATGAGGACAAATACTCGCCGTTGACATTAACTGGAGAATTAAGAGAAGTTAGAATTCATGGGCCACAGCATCCTGGACCAAGTGGATGAATGATCAACGAGCTTGGCTTCATAACCCGAATGTTCTGGGTTCGATCTCTGATGGGGTCCTGAGTGCGTACTGACGAAGAGTCCCAAACTAGAGTGAAACAGCCCTCCAGTAATTCCTAGTTTTCAATATTTCTCTAAATGACATGTCTATCCGTGATCGAACTTGAAATAAATCAAATCCCTACAAACAGACTCTTGAAAAATTCTCTGAATAGTCAACTTCCAAACTGCATAACAAAACACCGGGAACTTACTATTTTGCTTTATGGGGATTATAGAAGTGTGTATCCATTACTTCTTAAAGTTTGTAAATGGCTTACGTGTAGTGTATAGTATACACAAGCACAGTTTGTAATATTATCACTAGTTTCCATAATCACAACAAAATGTTTAGGAAAGTATGATGACAATTTTATTGATGTCACATCCCACTGTATTTACCAACTTGAATGTAAGTGTGGCCACACATACATAGGGAGGACTCATAGATCTCTGCAAGTAAGGGCTTCAGAAGCAAATAGAATCCCCAGAATCCATTAATGTTGAGAACAGGACACCTAGCTCCTCTATTGCGAAACATATTATTGAAACAGGACATAAAATTGATGTTTACACGTCTTTTAAACCTATCTATAGAACGTGTTTGGGGCGTATCCTAAAGTTTGTGGAAGCCCTAGCTGGCAATTAGGAAGTTTACACCAGCTTTATGCGTTCAAAAACAATTCGTCATCACACTAAACCTACCTTCCTTGGTAAACTTTGTTTTGATACCAGCCAGGGTAGATGTACTGTTACCTCTGTTATTTGCTTTAGTGATCTTCATTGTTATTTTGACCTTCAATATGTCCTTTTAACTTGACCTAAATTTATTTTCTCACCTCTTAACTCTTTATTAATTTTATATATATTCCTATGACAAGTCCGTGTGTGATCAGATTGTTCGAAATGTGTTGTGCAAATACATTACACACGATTCAGACAAATTACTTCTTATTGCTTTGTCTAAATTCATAAAGGGAACTAATTGTTTTAAATTTTATTTGGGTTGACGGCGGCCTGCTTGAATCACTGAACTACCCAAACTTTCATCCAACACAATGCATCATATTTTCACTAATTCTTATTCTTTTGACCATACAGTTATGTCCTTAAGTCCAAATGTGTACTCAAGACACATGTTTAATTGCCTTTCAAACTATGGGTGCATATTTCTAGGAGATGAATGGAAAAATATTGTGAGGGATTAGTCTATACTTCTGAATGAACAGCATTGCATCACATGATCTACCATAGACTGCTATTTACTTGATGGTCCTGAATGAAAAGGAAATATTATGTTGTAAATTTCGCTCAGAATTCTGTACATTATGTGAACACATTGTAGCGGTAGGTAATTCCCCAGAATTATTGACCACAGCATTCATCACTGAACATTGGAGGCTGACCCTCATTGTTTTAGTCGATTTGTTTAGCTGAAGGCTTACAGTTAAGCATTCGTGCCATTTTGTACTCCGTCGTGTCACGTTCGTTCGTTCGTGTACGATCCCTAGCTAGTTAAGCAATCATCTCGCACTCCGATTTGGTCCAGAAATATAATTCGTAATTTGGACGGTCAATTCTGGTGTTTTGCTTTGCCTTGGTCTACGCGGAGCGAATACTTTAGATGTTGTGGGTCTAAGATCTTGCGTTAGTATACTTCGTACTATCCGTGAACGTCAACACCCTTAGCCTCTAAAACACTGTCCAGAATAAAGCTATTTTTATTCTATTCTTTGCTTCATTCTTGATACAAATATAGTCGGCTAACGCTGATAATAAGCGTAACCTTTTATGTAAGTATCCATTACCTTAATTTTCTAGTCAAATTCATATTTCGTTGTGACCTGATTGTAAATAAAGTTGAGATGAGAACTTGAGTTAGTGTAGAATTCCAACCAATCACCAACAGATCATGAAATGCTTGTTGTCCATGATTTAATACTTAGGTATATTACTTAGGCTACTTCCTTCATTTATCCAGGAAGCATTGTTTCACCCACAGGCAGAATGGATGAAGGTCTCAAAGCCAGGCAGCTAGAATCGGAAAGACTAATACGCCTTCATCAACCTGAAACCAGTTTGGAAATCTTCTGCAGGGCACTCAAACAGCATAAAGAACGAGATTCGGATTTTCAACACAAATGTGAAATCAGTTAGTTTTGCGTGTCTTTTGTCTCCATGATTTGAGTTGAATGCACTACACTGTTACTCAACATCTTATTAGTTACTCATCATCCACATGTCCAACTCTTGTCTTTATTACGAAACCCATTTTTCCATTGTCTCGAAGCATTAATTTTTCGTTTTGTTGAAAACTGAACCTTCTGTGTATAAGTTGTGTATTAGTGTAGATTAATTTTTGGAATCTTCTATTAGCTGACATCATGTCACATTTGTGAGTACGTTAAAATTACTCTGTGCATAAACTTAACTAATTTCTCGGCAAAGTTAAACTTTAAGCACCAGTAAGTACCAACGTACAAATGACCTTGAACGCACCAGCCACATGATAAAGGCGAAAGGGCACGAAACTGTTATACAGGATACCTTTATCGAACGTGTGACAAACCTCTCAGCTTTGGATTGGAGTATCAACATAGTAATTTAACCACATTCTATGCATATAATTAATTTCTAGGTCTTCTAACCCTAACATGAAAATATCCCCCAAACAAACCCTAATGTAACTCAAACCAACCATAATATCGCCTTTATTAGATTAACCTAACCCTTACCTGTCCTCAGTCTAAATCCTAACTTAGTCTTTCCCAAACCTAACCTAGAACTTACCAGATATCTTATGTCATAACATAACGCTCTGTGAAACATATTTTTTCCATGATTACAATATTATTTACCAGGTTTCACTAACTTCCCCATTGAGCATTCCAAGGTCATTGGTGCTGTCACACTCCAGTGGTGAAACTTACTGGTGCTTAAAGTTTTTTAACTTGGCCAATTTCTCTAGGCTCTAATCAGCTGATAAGGAGGCAACAAAATCAACGATGGTAACATCTTATCCTGGACAAACTGTCGTTTTTGCTTTATTCGAATTCATAAAGGAGAATAAGTGAAGTATTAGCACTACTACTTAAATAATTTACTGATAGTATAGAAACACAGCAAAAATTGAAGTAGATTGTATCTTTTTTTCTAAAAATTATAAGAATCAAAATAAAATCACTACAACAAAAAAGACAAACATAAAAGAACTGATTCTGTTAAGATGAAACTATTCAGAGGTATCAGTTAGCAAATAAGACATGGGAATAGTCCAAATGTATAGAAGAAAGGAAGTAGTTTTGTTGAAAAGCTATGGGATGTAGGTATCTGATTTCATGTGGATGTGGAACTGCTACGCTTTTTCATCTAGCAGACTGAATCAATCACAGGCCAGAGTATGCAGGTACACCAACAGTATGAATGATAATCACAAAGTTAGTACTACTGGATTCATTCTTGAAAGCAATTAAATAATTTGAAGGAAAGTCAACCAGCCAACTGATCAACCAAATAAGGCGACTGCATGAGCGTGTACAAGACAGAAAGGTTTTTCATCTCTAGCATGAAATGGCTTACCTTCAAGTGGTGTTTGACATGCAGCACAACTGAAACACCTTGCATGATACTGTTTCCCACATGCCTCAATAAAACGATCAATCTCTGAAATCGGCTGCTTGCATTTAGCACATTCTCCTTCATGCAGTTTTTTCCAATGTTCTTCACACAGTACACGATCCATATCTTCGACATGAAATATATTATCTAATGGTTTTTTACAATGATAACATGTAAAACAATTTGGATGCCATGTTTGATTCATGGCTTTAATAATTTTTCCAATAATCGGTTGATGACATTTTCCACAACGACAGGCGATATGCTCTTTGAAATCACGTTCACAGTACAACTTTCCATTCTGTTCAGCAAAAAAACATTCTTCATTCAACGGAGCATGACAATGTGCGCATACAAAGTGATTAGGACAGTAACAATGATCATTTGTGTCAATAAATGGTCCATGTATTGGTTGTTGACACACGCGACATATAGGACACAGTTTCAAGTCTTTTGAGCGTAGAATTCCTTTTCTCAGTAAAGGTGGCGATTGATTCAAGCGATGATTCGGCTTAGAGTTACTTTGCATATTTGCCACTGCTGAATTAGGCGTACTATATGTTGATAGACTATACAATGATGAAAAGGATGGCTTTAAGCTTACAACATCTGGTGATCTATAAACTGGTGATGTACAAGTTATATTGATTTTCTCAGTCGATACACGATCGTATATTGTAGTTGAGTTAGAATCACTTACTGTAATATTTATTCTATTGGGTGAATGACAGGGTGATATTCTCGGATTTGTACCAATGTGAATAACTGCTTTTGTTGTTTGTAATTCAACTGGTTTATAAAAATCAGTACTCATTGGTGATGATCGTATATTCATGTGATGAGTAGGTGTAACATAACCAGATTTGTTTATCAATCCAGTATCATAAACTTCTATCTCAAGGTCATTACAACAGCGTATTATAGCTTGATGAGCTTGTTGATGAGTCATATGATTTGTTAAATCACGTCCAATTGATAAAACACGCATTCCAGGTCGTAGACCACAAGTTTCTGCTAAACCTCCAGGTGTTACAGCAGAAATATGAAGTGGTTCGCCGAAATCTTGTCCTCCACGTAGTCGGAAACCCCATGGTGTACCAGGATCATCTCTTGAAATGCGTATAAGAAACGACATTGAAAGTGTTAGTTAATTAGTTGGTTGTTAAAAGTTTAAATAAAGTTCTTCTTTTCCTGATAGAAACAATTCTTTAATTCCTTTGTTTCAATAGATAAACAGTATATGTGTACTTCTATTTTAGGTGTAATGTTAAACAAGGTCATGCATAGGATTACATATACATTTGTATGTATGAGGATTTTATCCAATCATCTGTTTCGGTGACAGTTTTATCCAAGCTTCACTGATTGGTCTAATGAAGGTGTAAAATGTAAAACACTTCATTTCATGAATTGACATTCTAACCTGTTATTTAACAATAACATGACTGCACATTTTTATATATAACCCAGATTCACGAGTTACCCATTTATTTTCCTATTTCAAATGACTTAAAAGCGAACAATATGTCCTTTGCTGTACTGATTATGACATTTTTCCACACTGTTCTGCTGAACACAGCTGACCGCACCTTAAAAAAGGCCATTTGATATCAACAATAGTAATAGTATGAATACAAAATCTGTTTGTGGGTAAAACTTACAAAATAATACAGACTAAGTTCCTCAATGTGATCGAGAAACAAATATGTTTGCTTAAAGCTGTATACTACTGATTAATCGGAGTGAGTAGTAATAGTAGTTGTTGTACAGTACTCATATCAACCAGTAGTGCTTGCTAGCCAGATCAAAATGACCTAAACACCGGAGGGTCGTTTCGCTCATTTTAGGCCGAGCTCATCAGCTGTGTACCCAGTTTGACTTAACTCAGGTAGCCGAATCAGTTTAAGCCTTCCGATTTCTGTCTAGCTATTTGAGCGAACTGGTGTTACCAAAACCTACTCATCTCAATCAATTAGCAGGATGCGGTTTTATGCAAATATGCTTGCTTTCTTGATCACTAGTCATGGTAACAAGCAGATCACAATGTGTGATCTGAATAATTTGTTCTCCAAAGGAGACTGTAGTGGGATTTCACCTCGAACTGTGTAAATTGGATAACTAGTTCGCAAATTTTGAATTTGGTTTATATATTCTGGCTGTTTCGAAAACAGAGTCAATGCCTTCCAGTAGTTTGTAGTGTACCTTACACGGCACTGAACTAAATCTAGGGCTGCAGTTAGTAGATCAAACTCAATCAACTTGATATCAACTAAATAAACGTCTACCCCACTTGTGGATGCTTTAGGTGTTTTTTGTTTTAATGGATATTCATCCGACCAGGCTCGAATACCATTTTACGCTCCTTCCTTGTGCTGTTAATATGCATATACTCAGAACCTGTAGTTCAGCCATACTAGCCAGATGAGTTCTAAGATTTTTGGAAATTTGTTTTTAAAGTCAATCTTAATTTTTACGTTGATTGATTAGATCGAAAAGTGAATTAAAAACAAATAATAACTGATTCCCGTTGGACAAGAGGTGGATCTCGTGGTCTAATTGATCTAGTGGATAATACTGTGACGTTTGAAACTACTGGTACTGAGTTCGAGTCTCAGTAGGAAGAACACTATCACCGACTGGGGGATGCAGGTACATCCAGCTGGTGAGTCCCAAGTAGGACACAATGTGCATCCTAAATTTCACTAATGGTCACCATCCACCAAATTACTTATAAGATCTTTTCCCTAAATAACTGTAAATTATTATTCCTAATTAAATATACTCCTCGTCAGAGCATATTCCTAAATAACTACGCCTTTTTGTTTTGTCAGTTAGTGCATTGACTGACTGGGTAATTAGATTTATTATGTTTAGTGAAGCTAGCATGAGAGCGTTGAAGTTTCTGTAGCAGCTTGAGTGATTCTCTGGGATAGGGTCGCTAGCCCCACGCCCAACCATCCCTCTTTTCCTGGGCTTGGCTAGCTAGCGAGCTAGAACGGGAAATGCAAGATACGCCTTCATCAACCTGAAACCAGTTTGAAAATATTCTGCAGTCAGTACAAAAAACAAAATTTTGATTTTCAACACCAATGTCAAGTAGGTAAGTTCTCCTATATGGGTCAGGAACTTGCACTGCGCGTCATAAAAAGGTATTTCCAAAAGCCAGCTGCAGACTTTTATCAACAGCCGTCCCCTTCGCTGGCTCCATACTGAAGATCAAATGACCGGCCGGCCACAAAGAATTAGCAACAAGAAACTCTTGCTGGCAACTAACCAACCAAGAGTCGATCGCTCAACAAATATGCAGGAGAAAATGGAGATGGATTGGGCATACGTTGAGGAGACCGTCGAATGACACTGAGCTCCAGATCATGACTGGAGTGGAATCCGAATGGGGAGCGACGAGTGGGTCGTCGGAGGAAGGGTGAAATGGAAGAGATGAGAGATTATGGGCAGTTGTGGACCCAGTTGAAGAGGACAGAAGAGAATAGGACAAAGTGGAGATGTGTTGATGAAGCCGTATTTTTCACTAGGAACCCTAGGGAATAATAATAATAAGGCTGGTATAGTATAATGTATCAGTAGACACAACCAGTACCTTACAAGTTCATAAATTAAGGTATTTTTCTCTCTCTCTCTATTCTTTTATTCTGCCTTCATTTTAAGGCAAATCAGTAAAGATAAGAAAAATCGTGAATCAACTTAATAATTTTAGAGAAAATGAAAAAAAAATCACCTTTCTAGTGCTTTTTAAAAAAAGTCTAATTCGTTCCGCATATAATGTGAATTATTAGTGAAGTTAATTAACACAATCAGAAGTTCAAGGTGAAGTAGTGAACAGACATACTTTGGAATACAAGTATAAGCTACCACATACATTTTGTACCTATGATTCATATATGAGTCTCATAGTGTTCTAGGTATGCAAGGTATGTCTACATACTAAACATGCATATTATATGTCATTTCAACTGATGAAATTTCGACTTTTCAGTTGTTTGCCTACTATGGTCAAATATTATTATTATTTCATACCTTATCGCTAAGTTCTGCTCAGATGCATTAAAGCTGACTAGATCAACCTGTTTATGCAGCAGATATCGCCTATGCACTGACTGTTAGTCAATGGACGTTCTTAAAGAATCACTGAAATTCAAGGATCACTAGACATATGTTTCTTCCCATCTTCAGACTCTTCAGTGATGTGCATCGGTGACTCAACAAGGGAATGGACCCAGAACCTTTATTTTACGAACCAGGGCTATCGACCTTTTATCCTCATGCGTGGAATCAAATAACTGGGGAATCCTGACTTCTGAGAAAAAGTGCCACCACCAACCACTACTGTTGATGAGCATGTGTTTAGCACCTGTTATGGTGTCGCCGAGTGTGAATACGAATGCTAATTGACGATAATGAACGCTGGATAATTTCCTAGTTGGTTATTCCTTGACCCGCCCGAACTAGTAAATTCTAGAAAACTCCCGCAGCAGTGTTGAGAACGTGCACTTTCAAAACAAGCGAGAGAAAAAGTGATTAAGAGTACAAAAATATGAGTCATATATTGATCCAGTCACAAGGCTGGAATAGTAGGCGTTAACTACATGCTCGATTCTGACTGGGTGACGCCCAACACATGACATGTAATTTGTTTTTATCTGACTAATAGACTAATGACACACGTTGTGCAAACGTATCAGACTGACACACTTATGAGAAAAACTCCCGACAAAGTTGACCCATAGTAAAATTTCCCATTAGAAATTCCGGGAAACCATCCTTTGACCCTCTAATAAGCAGAATATTCTAGAATAACAGTTATCAACAATATTGGTGTTTCTAAATACTATCAATTTGTTAAAATCAAGGAAATTACAGT
>OX235272.1:68704595-68863098 GCA_944472155.2 Trichobilharzia szidati
ATGTTGACCGTGGGACAAGAGGAATTATTAACAAAGTATATTGATGAATATATGATGATGAGTGATTCTGATGGTCAAGAAAGTGGTGTCTACTCTAATCCTAATAGTATGGATAATAATATTAGTAGTAGTATTAATAATAGTGATAATGATAATAATAATTTTACTGGTGATGTGTATGTGTAAATATTGATATAAATCTCTTATAAGAGTATAAACTATTTTCTTATTATAAAATGTACTCTATTTGTATTAATTTTTCGTTAATGATGTTATATGTATTAAATGGACTTGTTTTTTCTTATTTAAACGAGGTGAAAGATGGCTGGTTACTTTATTTGAGACTACAGTCTACCCTAGATAGAAGTCGTGGAGCTAGCCAATAAAAGACGGTAGAGAGAGGGGGAGTAGAATACAATGGAGATGTGCTGCTTCCGAAGTTTTATGCCCCATTTGAAACTTGCTCATAACAGATGGTAGTCAGTCATTTTGTGCTACATCGAAGTCAAATGGAGAGGGAATCTTTGTCTGTGTGTGTGTGTACTGAGACAAATAGCGTTTTAAATTATGGGTTTTTGTCGGGATTTAGATTTCTTTTTTTTGAAATCACAGTCCAAATAATATCAATTTCCAGCTCATTGATGATGACTAATGGGTGGATGTCTTGAAAGCGTAGTGAGAAGTCGTGACAAGTAGGGTCAAGGTGAAGTGAGTGCTTATCGAAGGCGCATGTTAGTTGAGGGTATCGCTATGTCACGAATTGACAAAGTTCGAATGCACAGGTTACTGATTGTTCAATGAACTTGGTATCGTAACATGAAAGTCGCACGTTCGATCCCTGTTTGAGGTCGTGAGTGCACATTATTGAAGAGTCCCAAAGAAACTAGGAAGAAACAGCTGTTTAGAGTCCTCTTTTTTTTACTTATCCCTAAGTGGTGTTTGCTTCTGACTAAATATATATTGAAATGGCGTTTTATTCGGCCACCTGGACGCTCCAATTAATTTTACAAAATACAAGGCTTAAAATATGTTGGATTGTGACAAGGGGGTAGATTGTTAAAGGATTATAACCGTATATGGCAGAATTTAAGGCTACTCAATATAGTTTGTTAGTTAGTCAGTTATTCACATTCAGAAAAGAATGAATATAGTATCTTTTATGTCTACACTTCATTATCCTGGCTGAAAGTAGTTTTGTATACATACTGACGTGAGCTTTTATTGTTTAAGATGTCTGAGATATACACTCACAATCTTTTTAATGGATTAACTGGTATGACCACACCAGTGACCTTGGAACACTCATTTCGTAAACTAGTAGAACCAGGCAAATAGCCCTATAATCCTGAGTAAAATATGCGTAATACAGTGTTATGATAATATATGGGATATCTGGTAAATTTTAGGTTAGCTGCGGGGAAGATTAAGTTACAGCTTAGGCTAAGGTGAAGTTAGGTCAAGGTAACCTTATACGAAAGATATTAGGGTTGGTTCAAGTTAGATCAGGGTTAGTTTAGGGATAGTCTCGTGTTAAGGTTAAGTTAAGGATAGATTCTGAGCGTCGGTGGTGTTCAGTGGTAGATTGCTCGCCAACTATGCACTTGGTCTGGAGTTCGATTCCCGGCCGATGCACACATTTACCTCCCCTTGTGGGTTGAAAGCCCAACAAAAAAGGAAGATTAGGTGTGAGGCTATCAACCCTACTACATAAAAACGTACTACAGCTCCTGAAACTTCAAAACTCAAGCTTGAAGCCCTAAGGATAGATTCGGCTTGAAGTTAGAAGACCCAGGTGAATACGTTCATAGAATGTGCTTTAATTAATCCATTAACACTACAACTGAAAACTGAAAGGCATTTTTGTCACAAGTCAGAAAAAGGTATCCTGTATAGCAGTTTTATGGCGTTTTTATCTATTACTTTTCTAAATGTACATATTTCATACGTACAAATCTCATTTCTCATGTGATTCGTGCATTCAAGGTCATTTGACCGTTGCTACATTTTACCGCTTAAAGTTTATCTTCTCCGAATAATTTATTGCTATACCATGATTACAAAAAGTCAGTGAAGAAAGAATATTCTGTACAATAAATTCTCTTCAAATTCTTACATTCATCAAATAAAATATGTGTCATCATTACAATAATATCCAGTACAACTGCGGATCCTCTTTTTTCCTTAGAATAACAACGTGCTAGGCTAATACAAATACGAAATAGTGTGAAATGCGAGTCGATGATAGTTATAATGGAATCATACAATACAATATGGGGAAGGAAAATTGACAAGTTAGTTCAAAGTCGAAAAACATGTTCGGTGAATGGCTAATACACAGAGAGGGTTTTTTCATTGAACACATGAGGAAGGAAGTAACTAGTGTCATGCCTCTAGGCCTTTGGTTGGTGCAGACTGAATTCTATCAGTCAAATTTGCAATGTGAACACTATGCTAGGTGGCTAGCCATCACAGTGGACTCTGAATTGTTGTTATTAAATGGTTGGAGGCAGTTGGCAAGAAGCCTTGGACCTAGGTTTCTGCTTGTTGGTACTCGTCAACAAGGCGTATCTAAAACCTTGAAGTAACTCTTGTCCCCTCTGAGATTTGAACCAACCAAAGGACTACATGCATGACACTAGTTACTTACTATCTAGTGTTCAATCGAAGTATGTAGTACAGCTCCTACAAGAGGTCAAATGTAAGCCTGAATAGCTCAGTGGTAACGTCTCTGACTGCAGTGATGGGTAACGTTGGTTCGAATCTCATTGGGGACACAAGTTCCTCCAAGGTTTCAGATACGCCTTGTCGACTGGTGAGTGCCAACAAGCACGAAACCTAAGTCCAAGACTACCTGCCAATTGTCTCCAACCATCTAATAAGAGAGGTGGAATTGTGGAGTATGCTACTGATAAGGTTTATCAATAGTATACATATAAAGAGACGTTTACCGCCATGAAAACATCAAATAGCAGGGAGAAAGATTTGATGTAAGAGAATGCAAATGATACACCGTTGCGGAGATATATGAGAGACATGAAGGCAACACAAAGAGAGGTGAGAAGTAACACAACACGGGAGATCTGTGCAAATGGTGCCTTGAAGATAATATGTACATAATTTGGCTATATAGAGATACTGAACTGCTAATAAACATTCCTTTACCAAGTCTTCAATCTTCTGCCGTTTCAGTATGTATTAAAAAGGAAACAGCAAAACTGCGGTGAATAATTCATCATCGCATAACCAGTACACGATGTGAATGACGTGAAGCTATATACTGAGAAAAGAAATAATATCACTCATAATAAATCAGAAGAGTTTGTTAGTGTCTATACGTGTAGACAATTCGATAGTATTTTGTAAAGGTTAATTTTGCTTTTCCCCTTAATTGATTACGCCAGACCGGAATGCTTGGTCAATCCGTGACGACATTTAAGCTCCTAGTACGGATGCTTCAGCGATTTATCAGGATTGACGTGAAGCTATTTTAGTTGGTGGTAACTAGCAGCGGGATCCAAAAGGCGGATTTTGTCCTATTTGGGACTCTTCAGCTTGATGTACCTGCACCCCACATTAAGTGATGGTGTTTCCAGGGTGAAACGAACCATGCACCACCTACGGGAAAATGCCTTGGCGTTTGAAACGATGGGTACAGGGTTTGAGTCTCAATGGTAATACACCATCACTATTCAGGTATATCCAGTTGACGAGTCCTAAATGGGGCGATAGTTGATATAAGAATAAAACTTGGGCACTGTGGTAGAGTGTAATTCCATTATGGGTAAATTTTATTTTGATAGAGTCTCATATCATATCAACTTGATATGATTATGAGCAATAAATTGTGCTCGAAACGTCATCAGTAAATATTACTGTATAACACTGTGAGACTCTATCAAAATAAAATTTACCCATAATGGGGCGATAGTGTTTGAGGAATGCTAAAATGAAGAGTAGGAATTATTTTTAAAAATGATGATTCAAACTGTTTCAGCAGAGAGAAAATTAAAAAATTAAAGGAAAAGCAGAGGAAGAGAAGCCCTTAAAGGAAGGGTGAACTTCCATTCCGAATTTGGCCATGGGGAAGACATCTGGACGTGTTTGTTTTTGTTAAATACAAACAAAAATGTATCCACCTCATAATTGCCTGTTATTGTAATGACAGCAAGTAGTTTATTTTATAACCGGAAGAGACTCTATTTAAAGAATACTCTTTGTTCACACCAACTTTTAATTTATTGCGTTGTACTTGGTTTTTGATTAAATCTCTTTCTTCAAGTTGTGTGCTAAATATTAAAAAGATAATTGGATTTCCATTGGGAGACATTATTCCTTCGTGAGTAGTTGATGAACCAGCCAAGTAGTAACTGTGACTTTTGAAAATGAGAAAGAGATTTTTAAAATTAAAAGTACACACTATTTTACTATTTCAGTTTTGGTCACAAATTGACTTCAGTTAGACAACCATCGAATTCGTGATCAGTGTGGTCCAACAAATTGGAAGTGAGGACATTGGCTGGCGGTCGGCCTATATATCGCCAGTTAGCAGAAGTTAGAATTGATGGGCCATTGGATTCCGCTTCAGTGATGGAATGTAACGTGAAAACCCTGAATTCAATCTCGAGTGGGGTTATGAGTGCGTTACCACTGAAGAGTCCCAAACAAGGTCGAGACATCGGTTCAGTACTCCCCGCTTTTCAATGGTTATTTAACCGAAGTCAATTCGTGATCAAATTGAGATCGGTCAAATCTCTACAAACCAACACTTGTATATTTTATTATTCTTGAGCTTAGCTGATTTCGATTTCGACTGGGATCGCAATCTTGTATAAAGTGTGCAAGAACAAACAGTGATGACTTGAAATAATAAGTCAGTGAAATTTATGTGTGGATCATAAGAAGAGAGAAAATTTGAGGGAATGTCTAATGAAATAAAGACACTTCAAACGCGATTGCATGTTTCACTATGAGTCATACAGGTTTTAGTTTCTGCGAGAGCACGCTTCACAATTTCCCTGTTGGTTGCCACGCGTATACTTTAGAGCTATAGTAGGATAATTCTGTATGATGAGTTACTCATATTTTTATTTTAGCCGCAGTCATTATATCACAGAATAATTATTGAACTGTACACAGTTCAATCGTGTTATCAGGCTCTAAAGATAAGCGTGTCTTTTAGCTGTTCTTAAGCATGTGTAACATCAACGTTAGTGTATCATTTATTTATATTAATGAGCCTTGTAATCACATTTCATATATATTTATTCAGTGCTAACGACTACTTAATAAGTGAGTTCAAGGTAGGAATAAATTGCCTACATTACTCCTAATCATCGTAGTTAATACTGCTGACACAGAGTTTATGCCAAGCTATCGCTAAAACACAGGTGATTTGCTTTAAAATTTATGTTGTGTCATTAAAACAGGTAATCAACGTATAATCGTCCTTCAGACAATCCGACAAAACACCGAACAGTGCTGAAACGTGAAGTAAAATACTTAATTTCAAACATGTTTGCATTTAATTGAATTTTAGATTTTTCCCGTCGATTGATTGGACCGAAGTGCTCGGTTTCAGGTTGACATGTCGGCTTCTTGAGCAGATGCTTCGACAATGTCTGGGCATTTAATTAGTATTTAATTGGTGGATGGTGACTAGCAGTGGAATCCAGGATGCGCATTTCGTCCTATTTGGGACTCGTCATCTGGATGTACCTGCATTTCTAGTGAGTGGCCCAAGTGGTCTAGTGGATAACGCTTTGGCGTTTGAAACTATGGGCACTGGGTTCGAGCCTCGGCGGGAACATCATCACTCACTCACTAGGGAATGGAGGTACATCCAGCTAGCTGACGAGTCCCAAATAGGACGAAATTTGCATCCTGGATTCCACTGCTAGTCACCATCCACCAATTAAATGTTTGCATTTGCATAAAGAGAATAGAATGAATGACAAACACATGTCGGCCCTAGGTGGCTGCATTTATACTAGAGTAAATGACAAATCACTTGATGACAGTAGAACTGTTAGTCATAGTAAACAAACACAGGAAGGGAGTGACATTTGATTGGTAGACTGTTGTGTCAGTTGTCTATCGTCATTAGTATTGGATTGAAGGACAAACACTTAAGGTGAATTTACACTTGTTATTACTTTGATACTGAATCTCTTTGATAAGAAATCTCCATAACCTGTCCCTTTACGTTGTTCAAGAATGCAAAATGCTATTGTAGCAAATCATTTTGAAAAGAGAATATTTCAGTTCCTATGTGAAAGTTGGTTTTTGAATCGTCATACAGGTCGAATTTATCGGGTAAACATAAGGTATCATGATCGAAACGAACGTCCCATCGAATGAGCTTGAGAAGTCAGTCAGATCGTGTCTGTAATACTTATCTGTAATTGTAATCCCTAAAGGCCGGATACCAGGAAACTAGAGAACAACATGGAGAGGACAGAAACATGTATCCGGCAGAATTATTTGTATTGTCCACTCACAATAAATAAAAACAAACTGCAATCAACCTTTAAACAATACATTAATGGTAATAGTCAGTTGCCACAGCAACCCTTTTCGCTCTGTTCACAAGCTAATCTACAATTCTATCCTGATTTTTTTCTTATTTAGAGTAAGTTTAGAATTTGAGTTCAGCATTAGGGATAAGCTAGGGTTAGGGGTTAACGTTAAATTTCACGAATTAGGGCGAAGTTAGACTTTAGATACCTAAAAGACACGAACGTATCAGTGACCTCAGAACGCTTAGTCAGAGCAATGCAGTGAAATCAGGTAAATGATACTATGCTCATGAAAAGTGTTGACTGATACCAGACAGAATACCCCGTTAGTTTTAATTTAGATTAGGGAAAAATTAAGGTTAGGTTTTGGCTATGGATAGGATAGGGTTTTATTAACCTAATTAGGGGGATATAACGCATGGTTTGGAGTAGATTGGAGTCAAGTTGACGGGAGGTTAAACTGAGGTTAGATTAAGGCGCCATATTTACTTTTTAGAGGCACTAATCTTTTCAAGGTCATCGGTGCGTTCACGCACGCTTCTTAGGTGTCTAAAGCTGAACTTTGTTGGAATTAGTATTAGACTTAGTGACCATTTACTAGAACTTGAACTTTAAAGGTTGTCACGGTAATTCAATACGTTTTGTCTACTAGTTCAGTTCTAATATTCTTTACGTAATTCGTTCATGTAACTGAAAGCTTTGTAAATTTTGTATTTTCAAAAATAGAGGTGAGTCTCACCGTTATCTTAGTAACCATGGCCGAACCCACGTGAGCAGTACAGTACAATTTTGCTATTAAACTTATTGAGTGACGTCAAAAGGCATACATCAAGGTTATTCACACACCTTTATTCATGAATAGTGAACTAGAATTGTCTAGGATTGAAAGTAAATGGCATATTGCTAGGATAATCAAACATATTAGAATAAATGTGTCCAAATACTATTTCAGTCATAATCCAATGTCTTTTGTATAACTTAGCAACATGCCTCTTACTTTCATTTGTCGTTTAGATACATTTATTCAGATCTAGTGTAGTGACAAGCCTTATACTATCAGTTAAGAGTTTTAGAATCACTACTATGTTTACTAAGCTTCACTTAGGAACTATGGGAGCATCCGTCATTTTATTAGGCCATTAAAATAAATGGCTGAAGTTATAAGACATATGGCTAGGTGATTCGAATATATTATAATACTAGTTTACTCATAAATCCTATATCTTTTGAATGACTCAGCTAATTGTCTTATTTTGTCGTCCCATTCAAACATAAAACGTCTTTGTTTATATTCAGTGTGAGGTGGTGTTACACATTTTAGGCTGATTGTATGTGACATCTTGCCAGACCACTCAAATACACTAGAATAAATGTGTCTAAATTCTAGCTCATTCGTAGTCCTATGTGTTGTTTAAATGGTTTAGCAATATGTGTTTTACTGGCAAGCCACATTATGTACTCATCTATAGGAAACAATAACCGACTGGTGACCTTAATAACGGCATATTTATTGGTCATATCAATCAAACCAGAGAGAAAACAGAACGAGTGACCTAGACAATCTACAGAATTGCAGCCTTCATCGGCCATCAGGGTGACCTTGAGGTAACCAATCACGCACCAGTCGTAATTCTGTATTTATTTAACTTTCACAGTTTGTTGATTATCTAGCTTGGATTTTTTTTGTAGGCTTATGGCTAAGATTAGGGGTTGAATTAAGATCAAGATTAGCTTTAGGTCAGGATGAGTTCGTACTAAGGGTTACAGTGAAGCAGGATTGTGCCGTTAAACGGCCGAAACAATAGAGAAATATAATAGAGAATATTTGTAGCTCAGGTGGATGATTTGCAATTAGTTGTGTTCTCTGAGCTGGTTGGTTTAATTGTGGAGCTTTCGTCGTCCTTCTGGACAACATCCCCCTTCAGCGCAAGTTTTAGCATAAAATGAACTGACTTAAATTCTCCATGAATGATAAAATTGTGTCTCCTGGCAACCATCTTCGTGACTGGTAGTCGATTTACATCTGTATTGATCATTTTTTATTGACGTGAATTTTGAACTTTCTCGTCACACGACTTACTTTTTATTAGTTGGTAAATTTGGTCCATATTAACATGTTTGTTAATCGTATATTCGCTTGAGTACCAGGTTTCTACGAATTCTCTGGCACTTTTGGTGTTTCTTCTGTTCAAAATTTCTACATTATCCCAATCAAATCGATGTCCATAATTATCTACATGCATTGATATGAAAGAACATACATATCATGTCTTTTTACAGCCAATTTGTGCTCTTGGATTCTGATTCAAAGGGGGCGCCCACTTTGACCGATGTAATATCTGTTACAGTTTATACAATTTGTTTTGTAACTAGTATTAATTTTATCTCCTTTTTCTGTTGGATCTTTCGGTTTGCACAATATCGAATTAAGTGATTGAACTGACTTGTGTGCTATATCTATTTCAAACGGTTTTAATATTCTATCTGTTATTTCAGAGATATTTTTTATATATGGTAGGATGAATTTTCTTGTAGTCTTTGATGATGGTTTCTTTTTGTTGTAAACAGCCGAAACATTTAAATCTACAATTTCTTGACAAACTTAGTGTCTACAACGTTTCACACGGATCGGTTATTGAAGGTCATTTGGCAGCTGTTATCCTCTAACTAAACGGGTGAAGTAAAAGTAAAGCAGCCGCCTTAGTACATGATCTTTTGTAACAAATTAGAATCACAGGTGGCATAACCAAATCAAATCATACCTCCTGTTCTGCATTTGTTTAACGTGTTCCGAAAACAAAGAGTATTTGATTGCAGTGTGAATAATAAATTAACTGGAGTTATTAAAGCATACATATGCGGGGAGCTTACACGATAACTAGTTTTCTTTCGGAGGATTGTGATTTTATGGTAGGTTACAGGACAATTTGAGGAATAAAAAACAGATATCTGATAGATCACAACCCATAGTTATCTTCTAAACAATTTTGCGACTTTTATCACTCATCAATTCTGAATAGTTGCTGAAGGTGAGTGGCAACGTTCACTGGGGTGACTGCTATAGTTTAGCTTCGCCGACCGACGTCAATCATGGAAATCAAACATATCATATGATTATGAGCAATAGTTTGTGTTCGAAACGTCATCAGTTAATATAACTGTACAACACTGTGTGATTTATCAAAATAAAATCTTAACCATTATGGAGTTATACTCTACCACAGTGCCCAAGTTTTATACTTATATTTACTGTGCAGTTATTCCCCTGTTAAGCAGGTGATATGTCACTATTTGAATACATAACTTCCCTTGGAGACTTGTGGTGAACATTTCCACTTAGGTCTCAAGTTAATTCTGCTTTGTAGTCTTGTGAATTTTCGCTCAGTCGTCAGAATTAGGTATGTTTAAGCACATCATTGGTAAGCTAGACCGCGAAACTTGTAAAGTAGCTTGTAGTAGTTTAAATCCTCCACATATGGTTAATAATCGCTAATCGATTATCTATATTACTGCTAGTAGGAACCCTGAATCTGTCCCATTCACTAATTTATTAATTTGGTATTACTTCTATGTCGTCGACGTATATATTATACAATGCATTGTTGTAGTCAGTTAATTCAGTGTCTCTTTCAGACTGAAAGTACGCATAACCATCACACTGAACAAGAAAGTTCAACATGCGTTCTCTGAAATATACATGAAGTATTTTTCTCTCACAAGGAATTTATATGCTTTTTTGAATTTAAAAGTGTACTATTTTTCCAATAGAATTAAGAAGTAATTTTCCCAAATATAGTACTAATTTAAACTTGTACTTAGAATCAAACAAGAACGACACCGTTTGTAGTAATAATCTTGCATTATTAGGATAACCGAAATTTAGACAGCCCGTCAGTTAGGCAGCAAACATCCAAAAGCGAACTCAGACCCACATATTAATAGAAATACAATTAGTTATTGACCCGTATATAGGAATAATCAATAGGGTTAGAATACTGCATACTGACTCACCAAATATAACCGTAATTGAAATTAGAAAGGGGATGAACCAGTCAGTATGTAACAGCAGAAGGTAAGACACGGAAGCCAAGGTATATTTTCAAGTGATCAAACCGCTATTTACATCTACCCAGTTTATATTCTTTGACCACCAATCACTGAGTGTGTGATTTTGGTTTACATTAAACGACATGAAATAGAATGTTCAAATACATCTACAGTATTCTGTTGCTAATACAGTCAGTATTGAACTGTGGGAATATGTGAGAATAATATACCGTTGGACCCATTGTCTGCATCACACCACCACACAAGCATAACTCATTGATTTATGAGTAAATTAAATTAAATGCGTGACTGTATGAACATTTACAAATCAGCACAAAAAGCAACTTCTTTAATTTTATAACTGAAGAGAAAACAGAGGAAACCTTGTACCAAGTTTGTACTATAACATATAAAGATGTGAATTAAAAACTGACTGACTGAATTTCAGCACTGAAGTTTACACAGAAGTGTAGCAGTTCAAGTTGCTACACTCTATGTAGCACACAAAGGCAGACAAAGGAGAGAGAGAAAGGATTCAGGAGGACCATAAAAAGCAGGAAATTATCCAACTGATATATATCTGTAAAACTTAGGCACTGTGGTAGTGAGTAATTCCATATTAGTTTGTTTATTAGATATATCACACAGTGAAACAGTATTATTTACTGGATGACGTTTCGAACAAAATTTATTGTTCATAATCATTTCATCAATTATAATCACACGACTTCGAAACTTGAGTTTTATTGTTTTCTTTGTTCTCTCCTATTTGTCGTCGTAGGGGTAGTAGAATTTTCCAGATGTCTGGGACAGGTGCAGTCAGACTAGCGGAGCATAAAAACCTAGCCAAATCTAGAACCAGGAACAAATTAGCTCAGCGAAGAGTCTCTTTTCGGCGAATTCATTCACTTAGCTGTACAGTCGCAAATATATACAATTAATTTTGTGTGTGTGTGTGCGTGTACATTAGGTTTGTCAAAATCAAAATAACAGTTAGTGTGGGTTGTTGATTATATCATCAAAATAATAAAGAAATTAAAATGTGTGATTAATAATCAAATTTGTAACTAAGTGGGTGAAGGCCCATTCAATCTTTTCACCTATTATTTAGTTTATTTTCATAATTGTCTCTATACTCCTTCACTAACATCTCATCTTTCTAAACATGTCTATATTACGTAACCCTACTCACATCTTACCAATCTTTTGAGTGTCCAACTCACCGACATACAACCTATCTAAATACTTACTCTCGATACTACAACCACTACAAAAGGACACTCAAAATATTGTCAGGAATTCATATGATTTCAAATCCCAAATAGAACACCGAGAAATTGATAAAGAAGACATTATGGTAAGCTATGATATTAACTCATTATATACTAGTATCCCCATTACCGAAAGTCTTGATATCATCTCCAGTCTTCTAGAATCAGATACAACGCTATCCCAAAGATGTCCACTGGACACCAGTCAAATAATTAAGAGCTTAAAATTCTGTCTAGAAAATAATTATTTCACATTTAAAGGGAGTTTATATAGACAGACAAATGGTGTTGCTATGGGTTCACCAGTCTCACCAATAGTCGCCGACCTTTTCATGAATAAATTCGAAAATAACATCTTTTCAAGCATACTCACTCCTAAAATATGGTTAAGATATGTGGATGATACTTTTGTAGTACTGAAACGAGATCTACACAATTCATTCCTGGAGAAAATAAACTGTGTATGTCCCAGAATCCAATTCACTTCGGAAGCAGAATCAGACATCTGTGAACTACCATTTCTAGACTGCCTAGTTAAGAGAAAGGAAAACGGACATTTTAGTATATCCATATTCAGGAAGAAAACCCACTCAAATAAATATTTAGACTTCAAGTTATCACACTCCATCAGCGCAAAGATTTCAGTTGTTTCAAGTCTTCTTAGACGAGCACACTCTCTGATAACCGACGAGAAAGAAAAAGAAGAAGAAATATCAAACATTACTGAAACTCTCAAGCAAAACAACTACCCATGGAACTTCATCAACAAAATCAACACAGACATCAAGTATGGCCGAAAACGCATCCCGAAAACATGGACATCAACAGTCGTCATTCCATATAGAGAAGAGACGTCAGACGATATCAGAAGAGTACTCAATCAGCTCGATATTAGAGTTTTCTTCAAAACATCAGACACACTTCAAAGCAACCTAGTCCATATAAAAGACCAAATCCCTAAAGATTCGCTATCTAATTGTGTCTATAAGATAAAATGCTTGGAATGTGATGCGATATACATCGGACAAACTTCTCGAGAAATCAAAATCAGAAGAAATGTACACCGTAGAGCATCTCTTCGACCACCGAAGAATCCTGTTGAACTACAAAGACTTGAAAAATCATCAGCCATAGGTCTACATGCTATAGAATCAGGCCACAAAATTGATTTTGACAATGTTGAAATAATCCAGAAAAACTTCAGAAACCACAAAGAACGTTTAATATCAGAAGCACTTCATATCAAGTGGAATCAAAATTGCCTGAATAGGAATGATGGACTAAAACAGAATCTGACCTGGTTACAACACCTCCCTCCCCCCCATCAAGTGACAAAACCAACACGAATGTGATAAGTACTTTCATTATGTAAACACACGCTGCTTTTATAATCTCATACACTTATCAAATCCAACAATCTACACATGATGAATTTGTTATCTTTACCAATTCACCAACTTAACAACTAAAAATGCCCCAGACAGACGAACGATGATCAAGTTAGTAAACTTTTCTTTCCTTTTTCGATATCATAACAGACATACTATTACCTTTGTTATTTGGTATAGTTATCTTCATCGCTATTTTTACTTTCAATATGTCCCTTTAACTTGACCTATGTCTATTTTCTCACCCCCTAACTGTTTGTTATATATATGCTGAGATTTTGTAAATTCCGGTTTAATAATACTTTGATAAAGCTATTAGCATTAAATAGCGAAACGTCAGTAAAAACAATATCGTTTTGTTTTTCATTCATTGGGAAATACAAAAACCTTTACTATAATGAATATCATATACCCAATGCCCAAATTTTTTCAAACCGTTAAAAGTCAACTTGGTTTGGACATATATAAATTAATCACACATTTTAATTTCTTTATTATTTTGATGATATAATCAACAACCCACACTAACTGTTATTTTGATTTTGACAAACCTAATGTACACGCACACACACACACAAAATTAATTGTATATATTTGCGACTGTACAGCTAAGTGAATGAATTCGCCGAAAAGAGACTCTTCGCTGAACTAATTTGTTCTTATTTCAATGTCTTAATGGGTATATTTCGCGAATTAAAAATCTAGAAGTCACTGAGAAACAAGCTTTGTCGGTTAAAGGATCTATCCTGTGGAGCCTTTAAAACAAAACAATTTAGTTTATCTAATACCCTGTCTGCGATGATCGTCAGGTCAAATACATAGGTCAAAGTAGTAGAACAGGGGCAGTCAGACTAACCGAACATAAAAACCTAGCAAAATCTAGATAAGTTGACCCGAATAAGATAAGAAATCTAGAGAATAGTTCAGCTATAGCACTACATGCAGTTACACACAACCACACAATAGGATGGGATAAGATGACAATTTTAAAATCTAATGTCACAGGGTGGAGGGAGAGATTGATAACAGAAGCTTTGTTTATCGAATCAACTGCAAATACGTGTAATAGGAATGATTCAACACCTGTCCCAGATATCTGGAAAATTCTACTACCCCTACGACGAAAAATAGGAGAGAACAAAGAAAACTATAAAACTCAAGTTTCGAAGTCGTGTGATTATAATTGATGGCATGATTATGAACAGCAATAAATTTTGTTCGAAACATCATCCAGTAAATAATACTGTTTTACTGTGTGATATATCTAATAAACAAACTAATAAGAAAATTATCCTATTAACTACTCAAATGCTTCTATGGAGTTAATTATTTATGCCACACTGAGAGAAATTTATCTTAATCAACTTGTGAACATGTATTAATATGGCTCAGAAAACAAGTAACAAATTCAATAAATGTACGTCGGTAGTTCAGTATATATATATATATATATATATATATATATAAACTGTTGTTTCCAGTAACGTCTTCCCTAGGCTCTACATGTCTGCACTGGATATATGATCATAAATGTCTCTTCTGTTTTTATGCAGTGTTCACTGTCCACGGAATGGGATGAAATGACACTATTTATTGACCACCTTTTCTTTTCTTGCATTCCAGGTAGAACATAGGGCTTCAAACTTTTGTAGTTTCATTAGCCTTTTACCGACTAGTAAACTAAGTGGGGTTTGGGAATGCGTTGGTGGGGAATCGAACCTGAACCATGTGCGTGGTTTGTGAGCGTTCTACTACTGAACTACTGACGCACATTTATTGAATTTGTTACTTGTTTTCTGAGCCATACGAAAACATGCTCACAAGTTGATTAAGTTAAATTTCTCTCGGTGTGGCATAAATAATTAGCTCCGTAGGAGCAGTTAAATTTGTTTATACACACTGATGTGGGCATTCTCGGTAATTCATCTTTAATTCACTGTGTCAATATAGGTCTAGTGTAACATTTAACTGAATTTTAGATTTTCCCGTCGACTGATTGGACCGAAGTGCTCGGTCTCAGGTTGACATGTCGGCTTCTTGTGCAGATGCTTCGACGATGTCTGGGTATGTAACTAGAATTTTAATTGGTGGATGGTGACTAGCAGTGGAATCCAGGTTGCGCATTTCGCTTTGGCGTTTGAAACTATGGCCACTGGGTTCGAGCCTCGGTGGGAACATCATCACTCACTCACTAGGGAATGCAGGTACATCCAGTTGGCTGACGAGTCCCAAATAGGACGAAATGCGCATCCTGGATTCCACTGCTAGTCACCATCCACCAATTAAAACAGTGTAACACTGATATGCAATTCTGAAGGCTTGAATATCCTCTCAATGGAGCTCCTCAACATGTGAACTAATATATCGCTAGATATTTCACTTTTGAACTATATACATAGATTGAACTGCTTACTCTGTGTGCCACACCTCACCAGTTTCCTAGATGTATACTTCTTTACAAAACTGTTGGTATAATCATTGTGTAACAGGATACTCTTCAAATTCCCTATTTATTCACGAAGATAACTGGATCTGTGGAAGACTTTGTGGTTTACATAGCAAAAAGTAATAAATGGGATATAATTACTTGAAATGTAAAGATTCGATTTTATCGTCCCCTAAATTTAAAACTGATTAAGCAATATTTTTCTATGAGATGAAATTTTCCAGGATGAATTACATATTACCGAAATATTTCTTCGACTGATCTCAACGTCTTACTGATGATATTCAACACTAAATAGTATCATAATTAGTAGAGAATCGATGTCAGCAGGAAATGCAAATACAAATAGAACAACTGTTTTAAGAAATCTCAAGTTGTATAATTTCAGTCCGTTAGTGAAGTTTGCAATTTTGACTGTTAAACTGAAGAAATTTCATCTTCGTATTTGTGTTGTCTTGTGTTTTTAGTTTTTTATAAGCAACAGACAAGAAGATAATTGTCAAATAATGTCAAAATTGTTTGAATTGATGAATTAATTCATGCATATCAAACGATTGATTACTTTGGATGAAGTATGCCACATTGTCAAGTGATATACAGTGAAATTAACACATCCTGTGAAGAAAAAGCTGTTTGATGCCTTTTTGCTATTGACAGTTATTTATTACATGTTAGATGATGCTGCACGACTGGTGTAAAGTAACTCCTACTTTAAAGATAGGGAGTGTTGTGGTAGAGAGTGTGGACCACTTCACTTATTTGGGAAGTTTCATCAGCCCTAATGGACTACTGATTGCTGACAAAATCTTAGCATGGTTGATATGGCATTTCCCCACTTACGTTACCTCTCGAGTGAACGTGTGATATCCGGCTGTTGATCAAAGGAGATGTGTATTGCGCAGCACTTCGCTCCTTCCTCCTTTATGGCTGTGTGATGTGGTCACTGAAAGTTGAAGACATGAAAAGACTAGCTGTCTTTTGACCACAGATATTCGCTTTCTATCTCTCGTCTTAGGTGGTGTAATATGGTGAACAGTATTGAGGGTAGGTATAAAGTATCAGGGACAATCAATGGATGAGGTTGTGAAGCTGCATCGATTGAGATGGCTAGAACATAAGTCACACATGCTAAGGCATCGTCTTCCTCATCGAACAGTGTTAGTTGACAGTGGATTAGGTTGGAGAAGAGTTATGGGGATCAAATCTAAATCTGACATCAATCCATGAAGATTTGACAGTCAGTTTGAACCACGTAAGTAGGTGTAGACTGCCTAGTTGGAGTCCTCTGGATTCTAAGAACCAATAACTGGAGACTATTGGTAATACGACTCAAAATTGTTGTCAGTGGCACAGATGCATTCAGTCTTTGTGATCTTCCGCACACTTCTGCCCATTTTAGTTCTTTTGAGTCTTATTTTCTCTCTTTTGTTTACGTAGCACTTTGAACTGCTGCACAGATGTGCAGGTGTCGTCACGAAGAAACATCAGTTAGAGTGATCATTAAAAACCAGGGAGAACTTGATGATTAAAAATTATATTTGTAAAATCTCAACGAAATTTAAGTGAGTAATTCCAACGTTTCGTTCGGCGAATCGGTCCGAGCTTCTTCAGGGAAATTAATCGAAATTAACATAACAGAGGTTTATGTATAAAAAGGGCATCTCTTGTTTTTAAAAACTTTGTCCAGTCATATGAGTCATGAAACACTCATCACAATATAATAAACAAAATTGTATGATTGGTTAGAGGATTTCATCATGAGCTGACATCAGTTAGAGAACCATTGGAAAATCAGCTGGGAGTACTGGACAACTGTTTCGTCAGTCTAGTTAAGGACTCTTCCTCAGTACGTGCCCACCGCCAGGGTTCGAATGTTATCGAAGAAGACATTGTGAAGTGGTCGCGCTATATCATGAATTGGAGGAAGTTAGAATTTATGGCCCAGAGGTCTTTGGGACCACCTTTAGACATTGTTTATGCTCCTTCACTCTTATATTTACCTGTCTGGAAGTTTCTCCTACATATACGGCGTCACAGTTCTGTTGGTTGTCTTCGTCTATTTTATGCTTAACCTTCACCAGTGATGAGCGTAAGGTGTTAGTTGAACGAAAATATACTCTTATGTTATTTCGTTTGAATTTTTGAACTCTTCCGCAGTGCACATGCACAAAGTAGAACCTACAGGTTATGAGGTCAGTCCATTGACCACTGATTTTAGATCTTTACTTATTCGTAATTTGGAAGGGTTGCACACACATCCACACATACAGTCCTTTGGTGGGACAGATTTTCCTCTTTATCCATCTAACTACTTAGTTATTTAACATTATACAAACAGTGTATGTGTTTAGCTACAGTTAGTTGGGTATTTCAGAACATGTGACAAAATTGTTGAATTATGTAAATACATACTGTCATAGATAAGTTATTTTCATTATTCTTAAACAGTGGTGTATCAATGAAGAATTTCGCATCACTTGCTTTTTTAACACTAATGAACATAATATTGCTTACATTAAGCCATTCACATGTAATTATCCTTAATGGAAAATAAATAAAAAGTTCAACTGTGTACTTTTCTTTAGTTTGTAGAGTGGAAATTGTCAAGAAAATTGCAACCAAATCTATCGTGTTGATTGTTGTGTAAAACTTTTATGGGCTGTTATATAACTTCCGCTTAACTACCCCTTAGTGTTGTTTTCTTTCAGCTTTTTCATATATCTTGGTCATCATTGTTAGAGATGAATAAATATATGGTGAACAATCTGATGCTCGTTACGGACTTGTTACAGGATGGATGGAGTTTCCTGGAGTTCTAGTGAGAAGTCGTGACCAGTGAGGTCCATCCAGTCAAGTGTGAGGATGGATGTCCCACCGATGACATGGGTTGGTGGTCGCGCTAAATCACGAATTGGTAGGAGTTAGAATTCATGGGTTGGCCATTGAATTGGGTCCCAGTGACTGAATGATATACGAGCTCGTCTTGTAACCGGAAGGTCCTGGGTTCGAAACCCAAGGAACTGGACGAAACAGCTGTCCAGTACTCTGGTGCTGGTTTTCAATGGTTCTCTAACTGATATCAATCCGTGGTCAAACTCGTATAAACAAATCTAATCCTTACAAACCAAACTCTTGAAAATACGCATCACCTTGACCTGGGATTTCCTTACTTCCTGATTCTCACTGGTGACTGTCTACAGGACAGAGTTGCCTGGACCGGTGGAGTTCAGCAGGTCGCGTATGAGGACAAATACTCGCCGATGACATTAACTGTATAATTAAGAGAAGTTAGAATTCATGAGCCACAGCATCCTGGACCAAGTGCGCGAATGACCAACAAGCTTGGCTTCATAACTTGAAGATTCTGGGTTCGATCTCTGATGGGGTCCTGAGTGCATACTGATGAAGAGTCCCAAACTAGAGTGAAACAGCCCTCCAGTACTTCCTAGGTCTCAATAGTTCTCTAAATGATATGTCTATCCTTGATCGAGCCTGAAATAAGTCAAATCCCTACAAACAGACTCTTGAGAAATTCTCTGAATAGTCAACTTCCAAACGGCATAACAAAACACCGGGAACTTACTATTTTGCTTTATGGGGATTATAGAAATGTGTATCCAGTACTTCCTAAAGTCTGTGAATGGCTTACATGTAGTGCATTATGGTATGCACAAGCACAATTTGTATTATTATCACCAGTTTCCATAATCACAACAAAATGTTTAGGAAAGTATGATGACAATTTTATTGATGTCACATCCCCCTGTATTTACCAACTTGAATGTAAGTGTGGCCACACATACATAGGGAGGACTCATCGATCTCTGCAAGTAAGGGCTTCAGAAGCAAATAGAATCCCCAGAATCCATTAATGGTGAGAAGAGGAGACCTAGCTCCTCTATTGCGAAACATATTATAGAAACAGGACATAAAATTGATGTTTACACGTCTTTCAAACCTATCTATAGAACGTGTTTTGGGGGTATCCTAAAGTTTGTGGAAGACCTAGCTGGCAATAAGAAAGTTTAAATCACCTTTATGTGTTCAAAGCAACAATTCGTCATCACACTAAACCTTCCTTGGTAAAATTTTTTTTGATACCGGCCAGAGTCGATGTACTGTTACCTCTGTTATTTGCTTTAGTGATCTTCATTGTTATTTTGAACTTTAATATGTCCTTTTAACTTGACCTAAATTGATTTTCTCACCTCTTAACTCTTTATTAATTTTTTATATATATCTATGACGAGACCGTGTGTCATCAGATTGTTCGAAATGTGTTGCTCGAATACATTACACGATTCAGATAAATTACTTCTAATTGCTTTGTCTAAATTCATAAAGGGAACTAATTGTTTTAAATTTTATTTCGGTTGACGGCGGCCTGCTTGAATCACTGAACTACCCAAACTTTCATCCAACACAATGCATCATATTTTCTCTAATTCTTATTCTTTTGACCATATAGTTGTCCTTAAGTCCATATGTGTACTCAGGGCACATTTTTAATTGTCTTTCAAACTATGGGTGCATATTTCTAGGAGATGAATGGAAAAATATTGTGAGGGATTAGTTTATGCTTCTGAATGAACAGCATTGCATCACATGATCTACTATAGATTGCTATTTACTTGATGATCCTAGATGAAAAGGAAATATTATGTTGTAAATTTCGTCAAGGATTCTGTACATTATGTGAACACATTCCCCAGAATTATTGACCACAGCATTCATCCCTGAACATTGGAGGCTGACCCTCACTGTTGAAGTCTACTTGTTTAGCTGAAGGCTTATATCAAGCATTCACGCCATTTTGTACTCTTTCATGTCACGTTTGTTCGTTCGTTCGTGTACGATCCCTGGCTAGTTAAGCAATCATCTCACACTCCGATTTGGTCCAGATATATAATTCGTAATTTGGACGGTCAATTCTAGTGTTTTGCTTTCCCTTTGGTCTACGTGGAGCGAATACTTTAGATGTTATGCGTCTAAGATCTTGCGTTAGTATACTTCGTACTATCCGTGAACGTCAGCACCCTTAGCCTCTAAAACACTGTCCAGAATAAAGCTATTTTTATTCTATTCTTTGTTTCATTCTTGATACGAATATGATCGGCTAACGCTGATAATAAGCGTAACCTTTTATTCAGTATCCATTACCTTAATTGTCTAGTCAAATTCATATTTCGTTTTGACCTGATTGTAAATAAAGTTGAGATGAGAACTTGAGTTAGTGTAGAATTCCAACCAATCGCCAACAGATCATGAAATGCTTGTTGCCCATGATTTAATACTTAGTTATATTACTTAGGCTACTTCCTTCACTTATCCAGGAAGCATTGTTTCACCCACAGGCGGAATGGATGAAGGTCTCAAAGCCAGGCAGCTAGAATCGGAAAGACTAGATACGCCTTCATCAACCTGAAACCAGTTTGGAAATCTTCTGAACTCAACCACCATAAACAATAAGGTTCGGATTTTCAACACAAATGTGAAGTCACTCCCATTTGCGTGTCTTTTGTCTCCATGATTTGAGTTGAATGCACTACACTGTTACTCAACATCTTATTAGCTACTTATCAACCACTTGTCCAACTTCTGTCTTCATTACGAAACCCCTTTGTCCATTGTCTTGAAGCATTAATTCTTCGTTTTGTTGAAAATTGAAACTTCTGTGTATAAGTTGTATATTAGTGTAGATTAATTTTTGAAGTGTTCTATTAGCTGACATCATGTCACATTTGTGAGGACGTTAAAATTACTCTGTGCATAAACTTAACTAATTTCTCGGCAAAGTTAAACTTTAAGCACCAGTAAGTACCATCAACGTACAAATGACCTTGAACGCACCAACCACACATGATAAAGCCGATTTTGCGCATAAAATACATTTTTATTCATGAAAATATTGAATTAAAAGGCACGAAACTGTTACACATGATACCTTTATCTGATGTGTGACAAACCTCTCAGTTTTGGATTGGAGTATCAACATAGTAGTTTAACCAAACTCAATGCATATAATTATCTCGGTCCTCTAATCCTGACAATAACCCTAATCTTTCCTTAACCCAACCCTAACGTGAAAATATCCCCAAACAAACCCTAATCTAACTCAAACCAACCATAATATCGCCTTTATTAGATTAACCTAACCCTTACCTGTCCTCAGTCTATATCTTAACTTAATCTTTCCCAAACCTAACCTAGAACTTGCCAGATATCTTATGTCATAACATAACGCTCTGTTAAACATATTTTTTCCATGATTACAATATTATTTACCAGGTTTCATTAACTTCTCCATTGAGCATTCCAAGGTCACTGGTGCTGTCACACTCCAGTGGTGAAACTTACTAGTGCCTAAAGTTTAACTTGGCCAATTACTCTAGGCTCTAATCAGCTGACGAGGAGGCAACAAAATCAACGATGGTAACATCTTATCCTGGACAAACTGTCGTTTCTGCCTTAATCGAATTCATAAAGGAGAATAAGTGAAGTATTAGCACTACTACTTAAATAATTTACTGATAGTATAGAAACACAGCAAGAATTGAAGTAGATTGTATCTTTTTTTTCTAAAAATTATAAGAATCAAAATAAAATCACTACAACAAAAAGACAAACATAAAAGAACTGATTCTGTTAAGATGAAACTATTCAGAGGTATTAGTTAGCAAATAAGAAATGGGAATAGTCCAAATGTATGGAAGAAAGGAAGTAGTTTTGTTGAAAAGCTATGGGATGTAGGTAACTGACTCCATGTCGGTGCGGAACTGTTACGCTTTCATCTAGCAGACTGAATGGTTGAATCAATCACAGGCAAGAGTATGAAGGTATACAACAGTACGAATGATAATCACAAAGTTAGTACTACTGGATTCATTCTTGAAAAGCAATTAAATAATTTGAAGGAAAGTCAACCAGCCAACTCATCAACCAAATAAAGCGACTGCATGAGCGTGTACAAGACAGAAAGGTTTTTCATCTCTAGCATGAAATGGCTTACCTTCAAGTGGTGTTTGACATGCAGCACAACTGAAACACCTTGCATGATACTGTTTCCCACATGCCTCAATAAAACGATCAATCTCTGAAATCGGTTGCTTGCATTTAGCACATTCTCCTTCATGCAGTTTTTTCCAATGTTCTTCACACAGTACATGATCCATATCTTCGACATGAAATATATTATCTAATGGTTTTTTACAATGATAACATGTAAAACAATTTGGATGCCATGTTTGATTCATAGCTTTAATAATTTTTCCAATAATCGGTTGATGACATTTTCCACAACGACAGGCGATATGCTCTTTGAAATCACGTTCACAGTACAACTTTCCATTCTGTTCAGCGAAAAAACATTCTGCATTCAACGGAGCATGACAATGTGCGCATACAAAGTGATTAGGACAGTAACAATGATCATTTGTGTCAATAAATGGTCCATGTATCGGTTGTTGACATACGCGGCATACAGGACACAGTTTCAAGTCTTTTGAGCGTAGAATTCCTTTTCTCAATAAAGGTGGCGATTGATTCAAGCTATGATTCGGCTTAGAGTTACTTTGCATATTTGCCACTGCTGAATTAGGCGTACTATATGTTGATAGACTATACAATGATGAAAAGGATGGCTTTAAGCTTACAACATCTGGTGATCTATAAACTGGTGATGTACAAGTTATATTGATTTTCTCAGTCGATACACGGTCGTATATTGTAGTTGAGTTAGAATCGCTTACTGTAATATTTATTCTATTGGGTGAATGACAGGGTGATATTCTCGGATTTGTACCAATGTGAATAACTGCTTTTGTTGTTTGTAATTCAACTGGTTTATATAAATCAGTACTCATTGGTGATGATCGTATATTCATGTGATGAGTAGGTGTAACATAAGCAGATTTGTTTATCAATCCAGTATCATAAACTTCTATTTCAAGGTCATTACAACAGCGTATTATAGCTTGATGAGCTTGTTGATGAGTCATATGATTTGTTAAATCACGTCCAATTGATAAAACACGCATTCCAGGTCGTAGACCACAAGTTTCTGCTAAACCTCCAGGTGTTACAGCAGAAATATGAAGTGGTTCACTGAAATCTTGTCCTCCACGTAATCGGAAACCCCATGGTGTACCAGGATCATCTCTTGAAATGCGTATAAGAAACGACATTGAAACTGCTAGTTAGTTAGTTAGTTAGTTAGTTATTTGTTAAAAGTTCAAATAAAGTTCTTCTTTTCCTGATAGAAACAATTTTTTAATTCCTTTGTTTCAATAGATAAACAGTATATGTGTACTTCTATTTTAGGTGTAATGTTAAACAAGGTCATGCATAGGATTACATATACATTTGTATGTATGAGGATTTTATCCAATCATCTGTTTCGGTGACAGTTTTATCCAAGCTTCACTGATTGGTCTAATGAAGGTGTAAAATGTAAAATACTTCATTTGATGAACTGATATTCTAACCTGTTATTTAACAATAACATGACTGCACATATGTATATATAACCCAGATTCACGAGTTGCCCATTTATTTTCCTATTTCAAATGACATAAAAGCGAACAATATGTCCTTTGCTGTACTGATTATGACATTTTTTCACACTGTTCTGCTGAACACAGCTGACCGCACCTTAAAAAAAGGCCATTTGATATCAATAATAGTAATAGAATGAATACAAAATCTGTTTGTGGGTAAAACTTTCAAAATAATACAGACTATGTGCCTCCATGTGATCGAGAAACAAATATGTTTGCTTAAAGCTGTATACTACTGATTAATCGGAGTGAGTAGTAGCAGTAGTAGTAGTTGTATAGTACTCATATCAACCAGTAGTGCTTGCTAGCCAGATCAAAATGACCTAAACAACGGAGGGTCGTTTCGCTCATTTTAGGCCGAACTCATCAGCTGTGTACCCAGTTTGACTTAACTCAGGTAGCCGAATCAGTTTAAGCCTTCCGATTTCTGTCTAGCTAATTGGGCGAACTGGTGTTACCAAAACCTACTCCTCTCAATCAATCAGCAGGATGCAGTTTTATGCAAATATGCTTGCTTTCTTGATCACTAGTCATGGTAACAAGCAGATCACAATGTGTGATCTGAATAATTTAGTTTCCAAAGTAGACTGTAGTGGGACTTCACCTCGAACTGTGTAAATTGGATAACTAGTTCGCAAATTTTGAATTTGGTTTATACATACTGGCTGTTTCAAAAACAGAGCCAATACCTTCCAGTAGTTTGAAGTGTACTTTACACAGCACTGAACTAAATCTAGGGCTACAGTTAGTAGATCAAACTGAATCAACTTGATATCAACTAAATAAACGTCTACCCCACTTGTAGATGCTTTAGGTGTTTTTTGTTTTAATGGATATGCATCCGACCAGGCTCTAATACCATTTTACGCTCCTTCCTTGTGCTCTTAATATGCATATACTCAGAACCTGTAGTTCAGTCATACTAGCCAGATAAGTTCTAAGATTTTTGGAAATTTGTTTTTAAAGTCAATCTTAATTTTTACGTTGATTGATTAGATCGAAAAGTGAATTAAAAACAAATAATAACTGATTCCCGTTGGACAAGAGGTGGATCTCGTGGATGATATTGATCTAGTGGATAATACTGTGACGTTTGAAACTACTGGTACTGAGTTCGAGTCTCAGTAGGAAGAACACTATCATCGACTGGGGGATGCAGGTACATTCAGATGATGAGTCCCAAGTAGGACACAATGTGCATCCTAAATTTCATTAATGGTCACCATCCACCAAAAAAATCACCTTTCTAGTGCTTTATAAAAAAAGTCTAATTCGTTCTGCATATAGTGTGAATTATTAGTGAAGTTAATTAACACAATCAGAAGTTCAAGGTGAAGTAGTTAACAGACATACTTTGGAATACAAGTATAATCTACCACATACATTTTGTACCTATGATTCATATATGAGTCTCATAGTGTTCTAGGTATGCAAGGTATGTCTACATACTAAACATGCACATTATATGTCATTTCAACTGATGAAATTTCGACTTTTCAGTTGTTTCCCTACTATTGTTATTTCACACCTTATCGCTAATCTCTGCTCAGATGCATTAAAGCTGACTAGATCAACCTGTTTATGCAGCAGATATCGCCTATGCACTGACTGTTAGTCAATGGACGTTCTTAAAGAATCAATGAAATTCAAAGATCACTAGACATATGTTTCTTCCCATCTTCAGACTCTTCAGTGATGTGCATCGGCGACTCAACAAAGGAATGGACCCAGAACCTTTATTTTACGAACCAGGGCTATCGACCTTTCAGCCCCATGGGTGGAATAAAATAACCAGTGAATCATAACTCCTGAGAAAAAGTGTCACCACCAACCACTACTGTTGATGAGCATGTGTTTAGCACCTGTTATGGTGTCGCCGAGTGTGAATACGAATGCTAATTGACGATAATGAACGCTGGATAATTTCCTAGTTGGTTATTCCTTGACCCCCCCCCCCGGAACTAGTAAATTCTAGAAAACTCACACAGCAGTGTTGAGAACAAGCACTTTCAAAACAAGCGGGAGAAAAAGTGATTAAGAGTACAAAAATATGAGTCACATATTGATCCAGTCACAAGGCTGGAATAGTAGGCGTTAACTACATGTTCGATTCTGACTGGGTGACGCCCAACACGTGACATGTAATTTGTTTTTATCTGACTAATAGACTAATGACACACGTTATGCAAACGTATCAGACTGACACACTAATGAGATAAACTCCCGACAAAGTTGACCCCAGTAGTAAAGATTTCCCATTAGAAATTCCGGGAAACCATCCTTTGACCCTCTAATAAGCAGAATATTCTAGAATAACAGTTATTAACAATATTGGTGTTTCTAAATACTATCAATTTGTTAAAATCAAGGAAATTACAGTTGAAGAAAGGCACACAAGTTACAAAAAGCATAAAAGTGTAATAGTAAATTATTATTATTGCCTTGGGTTCCTAGTGAAAAATATGGCTTCATCAACACATCTCCACTTTATCCTATTCTCTTCTGTCCTCTTCAACTGGGTCCACAACTGCCCATAATCTCTCATCTCTTCCATTTCACCCTTGCACCGACGACCCACTCGTCGCTCCCCATTCGGATTTCACTCCAGTCATGATCTGGAGCTCAGTGTCATTCGACGGCCTCCTCAACGTATGCCCAATCCATCTCCATTTTCTCCTGCATATTTGTTGAGCGATCGACTCTTGGTTGGTTTGTTCCCAGCAAGAGTTTCTTGTTGCTAATTCTTTGTTGCCAGCCGGTCATTTGATCTTCAGTATGGAGCCAGAGAAGGGGACGGCTGTTGATAAAAGTCTGCAGGTGGCTTTTGGAAATACCTTTCTATGACGCACAGTGCAAGTTCCTGACCCATATAGAAGAAGTGACTTGACATTGGTGTTGAAAATCCGAATCTTGTTCCTTATCCTGAGCGTAGAATATTTTCAAACTGGTTTCAGGTTGATGAAGGCGTATCTAGTCTTTCCGATTCTTGCTTTGACATCTTCATCCGTTCCGACTACCTGTGGTTGAAACGATGCTGGTTGCCTAGATAAGTGAAGGAAGTAGCCTCTGTTTAATTTCTCCCTTTGATGGTGACTGGTGCTCCTTTTTGTTTCTGTTCGTTGGTTATATTCATCACCTCCGTCTTCTCTAGATAGAATATCAAATGAAATTAAGGAGATTTCTACAACAAATTAAGGATCATTAAAACCCTGACGACCAAGGTATATATGCATATATATATAGAAAGAGAGAGAGAACTGTCGAAAAGAATATCCTTTGTTCAGATTTTCTTTTGTCTCCCAAAATCTTAAGTTTAACGCATTTCCGTGTAGATTTCGTTACGAGTTCATATGAGTTAGAGATACCACGATAAATTGATTAGGAAGTATATACAGAACTGTAAAAATAAAATTAATAATAATAAGGACGATATACAGCGAAAGATGACAACACCAGCAATAGGGAATTTAAAACATCAGTAATACTTCCATACAAAGAAGGAACCTCTGAAACCTCATGTTGAATTCCTAATAAAGAAGGAATAAAAGTGGCATTCAAACCCCCAAAAATAACTTTGTTTATCTAATACCCTTTTTCAGTGGGGTCAGTCAGACTAGCAGGGCACAAAAGCCTAGAAAAATCCAGATTAGTTGCTTCGAATAAGATAAGAGATCTAGAGAATAACTCATCTCTTATCACTACATGGAATTACATACAACCATACAACAGGATGAGATAAGATGACAGTCTTAAAATCTAACAATAATAGGGTGCAGATCGAGGGAGAGCGAGAGATTGATTACGGAAGCTTTGTTTATCAAATCAACTGAAAATGACTACAGCAGGAATGATTCAACACCTGTCTCAGACATCTGGAAAATTCCACTACTCCCAGGACAAAAGGTACAGAATAAAGAGAACTATTAAACTGAAGTTTCGAAGTTTTGTAGTTATAGTTGATATGACAATTAACAATAAATTGTCTTCGAAACATTATTCCGTCACTTACTATTTCATCGTGTGATATGTCCAATAATCAAACAGAAACCAAGCATTTCGTCCAATAAAATCGGACGAGGGGAATTCAAAACGGTTCCGTACCCTTAGTAAAGTGTTCTATTTGGAAGAGTTGTTCATTTGAAGGTAGTTAAGTTATTTTTCCACATCGCATAATTCCTGTATGATTTTAAGGTTTTTTTTTCTTTCAGTTGAAAAACAACGTCATTCTGAAACATCATTCTAATAGTCATCTTCAAAGTGTTTCACACAGAAAACCATTCGAATTTTAAACACCTAACAAGATTGCCGCATTGATAAATCACTAAATCTTCTGGTGAAAAACCAATTATTTTTACAAAGTAAAACCTTTATTTTTCTGATATCATTTTTTATTCGAAGAAATAAATTGTTGCACAGTTCACATATTTCACAGGGAGAGGTAGAGTAGACGCAGTCATTATTTGAATGTGTCTGACTTTCTTTAGTATTACTGATTCTTTGATAACAAAACCTATTTTTAGAAAATGAACTAAACCATTGTGTGTATTTCTTTCTTTACTTTTCTTCTAAATACTGAAAATATACAGTATGAACAGTCGATTACTTCAGTCTAGGCCGACTTTATTGATTATACATATCAATTAGGCAATGATTGATTAGTGAAGTGGACATAACATAAGCATTTTCTTAAAACAAAACACGCAACTAGCTGCTTGTTTTAAACTAGTCAGAGTATTGATTTTAGAAAGTTAATCAATAAAAAAACAAAATGAATGCTTAATGTTTATAATTTGGTTATAAACTACACTGAATAAATATTCATTTAAATCATAAAAAGGAAAGAAGATCATGAGAATTAAGAATAGAGAATTAGCTGCCTTAAGAATGTTTGTAATGTGAGTGTTAATTTAGTGTAGGCTGAAGTGCAAATCTCCGTTCACATATGTGAGTCAGGCGATAAGGTATCCCGAATAGAAAATGTTTGATATGTAAATTAGAGAAATATAAGAATATGCTTCTTCTGGCTGAAAATTATTCGACCCACTGTATTACTCGTGTGGAGTACGTAACAATATGATTGTACACTTTTTTGTTAGATGTTGAAATTAGAGACATTGTAGGTGACTTTTGTTTAAAACGATTCACGTTGGAATATAGATAACTTCCGAGTACAATCTAAAATACAGTGCACTGTTGGTCGCTTCGTCTTCTCACTGGTTTATACTGTCTACCTGCTCCACTCATAACCATGTTGTATACTTTGGATTTTCGCAGGAACCTCTTATCCTCATCCGAAGACAATTCGACAACCGGTACACAGCTTCTACCAGTAGACACGATTCCAGCAGTGAACGCTTCTGTGGATTATATTAATAAATTTGTAGCCGTGGACTTTAACTGAATATCCAAGTAACCGTTTAATTAATATGACTCATTACTGTATTTTTTTATAATATACTGTTACACTGTCATTTCATTAAACTTGGATTTCTATTCACATACTTGTCATGTTATTGAGCTTGCTAGACAGTCCTCTACGCTTGTCTTAATAAAAGGCGGCTTACTTAAATCATCAGGCTACCTATTTTTCCACCAAGCATAATGAATCAAATTTACTCAATTATACTTTATTTTAACCATCTATTTACTCCTTTCCGGTATATCACCTAATCTTTTCTGAAGACAAAAGAACGTCTAGGGATGGAACATTTTTCATATAGAACGGAATTCTATCTGATGATATATTATTGAGTCCCAGTGGCTAAATCGTATACGAGCTTACATTGTAACCGGAAGGTCCTGGGTTCGAACCCCATGTGGTGGGTGCGTACTGCCGATGAGTTCCAAGCACTAAGATGAAACAGCTGTCCAGTACTCCCTGGTTTTCAATGCTTCTCTTACTGATATCACTCAGCGGTCAAACTTGAATGTTCTGTATAAAGAGATTCAGGTTTGTATCAATCATAGATATATACACATTATCTGCATCACACCACCACACTCATCCCGCCGTTAAATAGTTTAGAATAAAGCTGACTCGATCTTCTTGGTGCTGGCGTCTTCGTTTGCTTGTCTCGCTGTATCCATTTCTGGAGCTCGCTGACGTTCATCCGCTTGTCTTTGTTTACATTTTTGGCAAGCGTAAACAGCAGACACCAAAGTCGATTGACCTTCAGTCGGATCGCTCAGCATTACAAACGAACGTTGTTCATATTAATCTTTACAAGTTTCACCTAGATTTATTTTTGACTTTTGTGTAAAAAAAAGGTTGATAGGGTGGACTAAAAGAGGGATATGTGGAGGGACAATGACTTTGCAAAATTAGTGCCGGGCTTTCGATGGTTATGCTTAGATACAACCACTGTTTAATGAGTAAGTATGTAAGGGTTGGTTAGTTGTAAATTATGGTGATTTTTTAGGTACCTTCCTCTCGAAATTGAAATTCTCCCTTAGTAAAATATGATAAACAGCCACTTAGATGGATTTTTATACCAACACTGGTTTTATATGTCTTTAGACACTCCTGAGTTACTGGGACAGATTTGTACAGCATATTAAGGATATATACCCTGTATACTTGTTTTTTGTCACATGTATATTGTGAATACATTTTTTGTAGATTAAATACTAGATTTTCACCTGGAACCTGATTGGTTCGTTCGAGGTCGTCTGAAGTTGGTGTCTATTATTCCAGAATACGTGACCCCGTCTCGCGGTGACCGTGTATGGTCCTTCCCAATTCGAAAAGAGTTTTCGTGACCCTGGCGATTATCCGACGGTGTTTCGCCTAAATCTACATTTAACTTGATCTCCGATTTAGAATGCTAGGTAATTCCTCTTTACCCTCTGTTCAGATTTCACGGCTTCCACCTTCTGCTTTTGTTCTACTTTGTTGATTGCTTCTTTCCACTCCTTCCGCCATCTCGTCATACTCCAGTGCTGGCAGCGGGACCAGGTCTTGTTATGCATCGGTAGTCGTGGTTTCCTCCAGCACATCAACTGAGATGGTGATTTCTTCGTCGTTTCTTGGGCGGACTCACGATCTGCTGGCAGAATCAGTGGGAGCTCTGTCTCCCAGTAAACCTCCCTTTGTGGCCAGCCACTGTTTCAGGGTGTGGTTATTTCTCTTTGTCAAGCCATTCATTTGTGGATGATATGGTGATATTCTAATTTTCTTGATACTTATTTCTTGAAAATGGACTTTAAACTCTTCACTTCCAAAACGCGGACCCTGATCTATCATTATCGCTTTTGGCACACCGTGGTTTGCAGCGATATGTTGAACCACTGCTTAGTCACCGTTTTTGCAGGTTCATCGGGGATCGCGACTGCGTCTAGCCATCGTGTGGTATGTTCTGTCATTACCAGAACGTATTGATTACCACTGGATATCTGGAGGAAAGGTCCCATTACATCTAAAGACTACAGGTCACCCACTGTTGTCACTGGAATTGACTGCGGCGACGGTCCTATGCACTAGTCACCTTTCATTATCTGACACTGCGTACACGCTGCTACGTACTTCTCGACGGCTTCTCTTATACCTGACCAGTACATGCTTTTTTGCAGGAGATCGTTCTGGCAACACTTGTGTGTGTGCTAGTTGGTGGCATTCTTGTATCATCTCTTGGCGCAGGCATTGGAGTATTACTCCTAAGCAGTTTCCGTCATCCTCCTGCCACGTCAACATTCCGCAGGCATCCAAGCTTAGCTGGTCTTTCTGTTTGAGTAGGAGATTCAACTCACGATACTCTGTGGAGCGATTCACTTTTTACACGTTAGTTATCACTTGTATGACAGTTTGCAGGGTGTCGTCCAATCTTTGACTCTGGACAAGTCTTGCTGGGTTATAGGCTCTAAGGCATTTACACCATATGTTATTTCAGGTAACTCTACCTCTTCTGTTGTCGATAAAATATTTAGTAGCATGTTCTGTTCTCCTGGAACTTGACAGATCGTGAAATCATACTCTTGCAGGCGCAACATCCACCGTGACAACTTCCCACGTTAGTCTCTGGCGGTTCTCAGCCACTGCAACGGCTTATAGTCAGTCTCTACGTGGAAGCGTTGACCGAGTAAGTAGGGTCTCCATTTGTCTAACGCCCACACAGTCGCCAAACATTCCTTCTCAATTTTTGAATGCTTCTGTTCCGTATGCGTTAAAACACGGCTGGCGTATTCAACGACCCCGTCACCTTGTCTGAGTCCTGCGCTCATACCGCAGTCCCTGGCATCCGTAGGCACTTTGAAAGGCTTCCCCAGTAGTCGCAGCGTCATTCTCCGGCGATCCATCAGCTATTTGATGCGGTCGAATACCCTCTGAGAGTCTTCCGACCAGATAAACTTTGACTCACCTAACAGCCGGTACAGCGGAGCCGCTACTATGTTGAAGCTTTTCACGAACCGACTATAGAACGCTGCTCTCCCCGAAAACTGGCTTAATTTCCTCTTCGAATTCAGGGGCTCAACGGACTTAATTATTAAAATTTTTTCAGGTAGCTGTGTTATCTCGCCGTTTTCCACCTTATACCTAACATGGTAACGTTCTTTTTAGCAATCTGATATTTTGCTTTGTTGATGCGTAAGCCGAATTCTTCAATGTGTCTTAGAACTGCCTCTACATGCTCCACGTGGTCACTCTCTCTCGTACTATACATCACTAGATCACCTTCATAAACTTAGACGTTCCTCAAATTATTAAGTAACAACGTCATTAATCGTCTAAATGTAAACGGGGCACCTGTCAATCCAAAAGGCATGCGTCTAAACCGATATTGTTTCTGCCCCACAAACTACGCCGTCTTATCTCTATCTCCTTGTTTCATTGGCCGTTGCCAGTAATCTGATAGCAGATCTAAGACTGTGAACAACTTCGCGCTTTGTAAGCGATCTAATGTTTCTGCTACGGTCGTCATTGTAAACAGTCTCAGCTCTGTTATAATAATAATTTTATAATACGTATAAACTGGTGTTTACAAGAAACGCATGCCATTTTTACAGGTACGATCTATTATGTTATAAATTGCCCGTCGGTTTTCTTCACTAATAGCACTTGAGAACTATATGGATTGTCGGCTTCTTCAATGATGTCATCCTTCGAGATCTCTTCAACCTGTCTTGCAACCTCGCTTTCTCAATGACACGGAACTCTTCGAGTTATGAATGGTCTCACTTTTCCGCTCGTCACTGGAATTTCGTGCCTCAGTTTATCACAGTAACCGTACGGATCTCAATCTCCAGTGAGAAGATGGTCGTATTTGCTAAGTAACGTCGCTACACTCAATACTTTCGACGCTACAATCCCTGCTACCTTACTATTCTCGTGCATGCTGAAACACCCATACTTCGTAACGACAATCCTTTTCTTCACGCTAATAACTGCATCTACTTCTCGCAAAAAGTCTGCCCCAAGGATTGTTGAGAGCAACTAAGGTACAGTCAGGAATGGAAGTGTCACGTTGCTTTAACCATTGCTAACTCTGCAGTCTGACACTCCTACGATTCTTAAAACGTGGCCACCCACTGTCTGCACAATCAACGAACACGGCATTACACTCTCACGTAAGCTCTTATCTACGAGTGAGACTGTCGCCCCTGTGTCAATCAAACACACCAACTCCCGGTCATTTAAGCACAACCTCGAATACATCGCTCTCTCTTCGAGTGCCCCTATTACTTCTAATCTCGGAGAACAGAGAGAAGACACATTACACGGTTCAAAAACTTTCTCCGTCGTCTCTCTGGGTGGCGGTTTTTCCAGTGGCCCAGTTCGCCGCATGCAAAGCACGGGTCTCTTCTCGCGCTCATTCTCAGCGCGGCCAATTCACGCTCCAACTCTTCGGTTTGTTGCTCACATCGCTTGGCTTTTAGTTACCCTATTGCGGCAGCCGTCTTGCTTAATAGTTGCCTGGTCACTTTTGCGAGCTCCCCAATGTCTAGTGGCAGCTATTGAGATATGTGCTCTGGAACACTCGATAAACTGAGAAGCCAACATTGGTGCCTCAGAATCTCCATCCAGCATTGGCAGCACGCGGCGCAATAGGTTTAACGGGGTCAGCTCCAATACAAGAGGATTACTGTCAACTCCCGGTTTCGAGGTACGAAACTATTGCATCACCCACTCTCTGTCCACTATTGACTTCCATGTTGCTTACCCTCCTGTCTGCTTCACACTATCGTATGCTGCCTTCGCCCGACCTCTAAGCAGCGTTCCAAGTAAAAGAGTCTTTGACGACGGCTCTTGAACGACATTCAACTCTGCAACAGCCACAAATTCCTTCGAGAAGATTCATCTATCTCCTTCTTCAGAAGCTGCAGGCCATGGGATTTTCATTTCTCGAAAGGCAGCGACATTGAATGCAATAGCAGAAGGCATGACACGGAAGCAAAGGTATATAACTGTGGAAAAGTATTGTGTCTCTAACAGCAAATAGAATGTTCAAATACGTATATCATATTCAGTTGCTAATTCCAAACTGAACTGTGGAAATATGTGGGAATAACATTCACAATTATCTGTATCACACCACCACACTTCGATAAATTTCGGTAAAACATGCGAATTAATATAGTCGCCGTCATACAGAAGTGTCAAATCTCCTCCGTCAACGTCCTATGTTTCCCTGTGGATTCCTGCATAAAGACGAGTGGGGAAGTGTACTCACTCTGAAGAGATAGCAGTGTATTCTTAACTAAACTGACAATGTACAGCATAGTGCATAATTCTGGAGTTTAAAAATGGATAAATCTATTAGTTGTCAATCATTCTAACTACTAGTTGAGATTAGCACAGAGCGAATTTCGATGGGTATTTCCTGACTAGACATCCAACCAAGTTATCAAATATTATTTTCTCCAAAGCCGAATGCGAACCTACAAGAATTTCAGTGACTCCATTCATTTTTACCATTGTAAATAGTTCTCACTTTGTAATTGGATGTTTGCTCTACTACGGAAACGAGCTCGAAGTCTTTCAAGCAGCCTAACTAACTAGTTTCTCAGGCTTTTAGGCTCATTTCATTCCATTCGAAAAAAGGTTATCTTGTCATTTGGTTTTACGTGATATAATAAATATGGTTCAGTAGGAGTAGGATAAACGGGACAAGAGTAAATGTAATTGCAGAATAAAAAGTACTCATGTCGTTTCATGGCTAAGCTTCAGCTATTGAAATTTAAAGGACCGTATAGGTTACTGTAATCATAGCCATTTAATAAACTTCGAAGTTATTTCAAGTTGAAGGGCATTTAATTATTCTTATCACAGCAATGGAATAAGAGGTGCGAATATGAGATAGCTAACAGTCGGAAAACCACATCTTGTAAACAGAATAAATGGTGGAAATTTTGACAACAGAAAGGACAGAGGCGAATTAAAGACTTATGTCAAATAGAAGTAAAATTAGTATGTAAACGAGCAATAAGGCAGGCAAGAAACTCAATAATCAGCTCAGCCCAGAGGATAGCACTTGAAGTCAAGTAAAGAACGCCGCCTGGTTGAAAACGAAAATAGTGACAGATGTACTTACCAAGTTATCGCCAGACTATTGACACCATTTTTCTGTTTGCATACATCAGTTCAAAATAGTGTGATAGTTTGTGAAAAGCAAAGTAACTGAGGCTTTCACTGTAGGACGATTAATCTGAAGGCTAAATATCCTGCGTCAATCTCGGCCATAGAGACTTCGCTCGCAGACGATTTCCTTCTTTCTATACGGAGACCGTTATGTATCTGTTAAGGGAGTCTGATAGACACTCTCCTTTGTCTTATGTACTAACTACCTCCAAATCATGTTTATTGGTAAGTGTCACCTGAATTAACATGAGCGGGATGCCTGTCTACTTTTGACTGAATCAATCAACATTTCATGTTGTCAGGCGGGGTAAACCCACAGGTGGTGAAATGCATTTGATTTTTTTCCATCTAGGTCGCCCATAATATGCTTGTTCTGGCTGACATTTCATGCTTAATAGCTGGCTACCATAGAAAATCTATGCTGCACAAAGATCGGTGGATATATTATATAACCTGTATAGTTCGAAATACCGATTAGAAATGAATGTAGACAGTACATATTTATTAATTCCATATAATGAAGCTTCCAGTAAAATTGTAAGGGATCAGATAAATTCATGGAACTGTTCAAGCTGCAGATAATTCCCCTTCGTTCATCAATTCTTTCTATCTCAAATGATGGAGTAGATGGAAAAGTCACGTAATTTTCAGGTTTTGTGGGAGTTTCGATTAATTTCACTGTGGGTTCTTTCACGAATAGTCATCTTACTGCACCCGTGAACGGTACTACACGTGGTATTTCTCCTTCATAAGTTGGATAGCCTTAGGAACAGTCTGGCTAACAAGCTTGTATAGGGTGGCCTAAGGAGATGTTTTACACCTTCCTGGAACCCATATACAACTAAAACTTTGGTAAATAGGTTCAAATGAATTGAGAAAGTATTAACTGAAAAACTCCTTGCCCTATTTTGAGTGTTTAAAGTTTAATTGGTCGGAAAATTTCATCATGAGATGACATCTGTTAGAGAACCATTGGAAAACCTGGGAGTACTGGACGAAACTAGGACGAAACAGCTGTCCAGTACTCCCAGGTTTTCCACTGGTTTTCTAGCTGATATCAGCTCATGATGAAATCCTCCAAGCAATCAAACAAAATCTCTACAAAACCAATGCTTGTTTAAAGTTTAGTTTGAACATGTTCGCATCCGAACAGTCCTGAGTGCCACTTTGCACTATCCACTGTGCCGGTTAACCTAAAACCCACGAAGTCCTTAATTCAGCCGAATTGGTCAGGCAAGTCCAATAATCTCTTCCAAATCTCAACATTTATTCAACTAACATATATTTTTCTTTCGATAGTAATTCATAACCACAGAGATGTTTTATTCTTGTTTCTCAAGTCCCCTACGACACTTGTTTCTAAGTACTGGTATCGAGAGACGAATTATGAGGGCTCAGTTATCTGGAGATATGGTTAGAAAAAAAATACATCTTAATAGCATAAAGCTTAAGGTTATTTTTTAAAAGAAAAGGTCCTGTAACTAATTTTGCATTGTTACTGAGGGATGGACTTGTCAATCGGCAAGAAGATATGTGCTTAGTCGGATGCTTTTTAAGTAAACCTAAAATATACGAAACATTCACAGATGATTTGCAAATTATTTTGTTAATGCCCAGTTATTTCAACTTAATCTGTTTAACCAAAGTTTTATATTCTGTTGCCGTAAAGTACACAAAACTTTAACATGAGAATTGGAGCGACTCCTCAAGCATCCTCCTGCACGATAAATACCTTCAGGCTTAGAGACAGCTTTTGACGACTATTCTTAACAAAATCAACACAGTTCAAGGCAAATAAAAACTAGAATCACGTCAAATGCAGCTACCTAGATCAAACGAGACAACTCAGCCAAACCCAAATCAACTAGACCGCGCAAATGTCCTCAAGGTAAAGATGGAGGTGCCACTTCAAACAGGGGATGTAATAATAATAATGATTTACTTTATTGCAAAAACAGTACTTGTGATACAGAATGGAATTTTCAGCATCCAATTTCCTCAAATTATAAATAAAATTAATCACACAGAAAATTTTCCCCATTTACAATAGGGGTAATGTCAAAAAACATGCAGCATATAAAATGGAAATAATAATGATAGCAGCTAAAGTAATGATAATGATACAAGTGGAAATTGCCGTGGGCTTGTTTCACACAGTATTGTCGATGCGGTATACAAATCCTTGCATGATTAAAAATATTGAGTATAATGTTCTCTTTACACGATATGGTGAGGGGAAAAACGAAGATTACAGCAGTCATAGAGATAAGTTGGCGTTTGCAGTTATGAAAGTAAAAACAAGGAAGCAACAGGACCATAAATATAACAGAAGTAATAAAAGTAAAACTTGAAGGTATATAAGGATGGATGGAGGAGATCGTTTATTTGCTAGATGAAAAAAGGTTAGCGAATTCTTGCCTGACGCTATTTTCATCACATAAAATACGTGCCAAGTATGGTATCATAGAATTTTTATACTTAGACGTGCGAGCATATACCATATCAACGCCCGTAATCAGGCGATTCGTGAATTTTTAATTCCAAAGCTTTTGTTTTCATTCACAGTGATACCCAATGAACGCATTTGCACCTGGAAACAATGGCAACCAACCTGCCCTTCCTATTTCAGTGGACATCAAAAAATCTTTTCACGGAATTATGTTTAGTCACCGGTATACCAGTAGGGTTCAAGTAGAAGATGCCCTAAGTCAGCTAGAATCAGTACGATATATATATATGGTAGAGTATTCCTAGGCAACTCATACACATTATGTAGTGAAGAAGTGCATACAGAACCATGAATCTGGTGATTTGAAGTACAAATTAGTTGTCTTTAATTGTATATATGGCATGAAGCGAAAAAATAGACGTTCAGGTTGACGCGTCAAACTGTAAGAATTCTATTATTTATTTCTGCAGTGCAAAATACACCGGTCGCCAGTCTGGCTTTCGTATACGCTACAGGGAGGACGAGTTTATCATTTGTGCCGCGAAAACTGTTCACAATCACAGATGTGAACAAAGTCTTATGATAGGTGATCCATAGTTTAGGCGCCTGTCCGGGGATGAAAAGGAGAATATTGCAATTATTGTGAAGACTATGTCTGTGGTTAGTAATGTTTGGAATGTGCTGAAGAGAATTTTAATAAAATTTTGACGAGCACAGATGTGTACAATTTACGTAAGGATGTGAGACCGGGTAAGTGATTCAGTTTAAAGTTATTTTGCAAGCCTACTAGTAGGTTTGTTTGTTGACTGATAAATTCCGTTCTGCCTATGAATGCTGTCGGGACGAAATGTAGTTGCCCTTACTCTCCAATTTTAATTTGATCTGCTTCCTGCGCTCATTCCATACTGTATTTACTAGACTTTGCATTTATCTCTTTGTATGTCGCTTTCTGGACTAAACTTCAGAATCGAATTTGGCGACAGATGAAGTGTCTGGTGGAGGAGGTTATTTGTACCTTGTTCTAGAGGGATTGGTTATACGGTCTGTATCGAACGACTGGGCTTGAACACTAGATGGAGTTTTAGGGGATTGAATACTTGTTCTGTAACTCTCAGATTAATTGTGAGAATGAAGACAAATCAATGTACTAGATCGATTGTCTAAAATACGATATGTTTTTCGGGGTGAGGAACTTAGGGCGATGTTGACTGCATACCCTCTAGGAATGGTGTACATACGAGTTAACTTGACAAAAAAGGCGTCCCGAGTGGCGCTTAAGAAGTCGACTTAAACAGTGATGGGCAACATTCACTGCAGTGGAAAGAACGCAGTAGGCCTAAAATTTCGGGGAATTGTTTACCGCTGTACATGCTTAGTTAAAGACAAATTTAGCGCTTTTGTTGGGAAAACAGCAGTGGTAGGGGAGTTGTGGACTCTGAAAATACTTTCTATTGGTACCTACACACAGGTTTAGAGGTAAAGAGAACATGGCCATAGCGTGAGATGGAAATTCAGGGTGGATGAAATAGTTTAACTTAGCCGAGCATGGCTTCAGTACGTTTGATAGAAAAATTCACAGGACTATAACAGTTCTTTGCTGTTAGAAGATTTGTTGCAATTGTAAGTGTCTGGGAGGTTCCCATATTTACCCATAGAAATGACGGGAAATTTAAACTTTAAGCACCACCAAACACCAATCAGCGAATGACCTCAAACGCACCAGTCACGTGAAGGAGGCATTTTGGTGTATGGAATACATATATTTATGAAAAAATGCATAAAATCTGTATAAAAGTGTTACAGAGGATACCTTTCCCTCACATGTGATAAAAATAATTCTCAGTCTTAGGTTGGAGAATCAACAATATAATGGCATAAATTTATTTCGATAATGTCTCATACTGTTATACAGTAATATTTACTGAGCAATAACATGTGCTCGAAACGTCATCAGTAAACATTATTGTATAACACTATGAGACTTTATCAAAATAAATTTTAACCCGCCATGGAATTTTACTCCACCACAGTGCACAACCACATTCTATGCATGCAATTATTTAGGTCATCTAACCCTAACAATAGCCCTTATCTCTCCTAAACATAACTCCAACGTGAAAATATGCCCAAACTAACTGTAATATAACTCGAACCAACCCTAATATCGCCTTTATTAGGTTAACCTAACCCTGACTTGTTGTTGGCTTAAAGTGTAACTTAATCTTTCCTAAACCTAAGCTGTAACTTGCCTGATATCCCATTTAATAGCATAAAACTTCAATGATAATATTTTATTGACGATGAAAGCATTATTTACCAGGTTTCACTAACTTGCTCAGTGAGAACTTCAGGGTCATTGGTGCGGCTGCACTCCACAAGCAGTTAGTGGTGCTTAAAGTTTAACTTGGCCGAAATGACTATACAATATAGGTTTTGAAGAAATTGTTTTTGTAAAGAAGGTTAAAACGGCTTGATGGAATTTCATTCATTGACGTCTTCGTTTTTATTGCCAGCTGAATTACATAGGTTCAAACATTTGTATTTTAAGCATTGGATGTTACTGTTACAGGCGGGACAGTTAACGTGTGCGCTCCTTTTGATGTGTTTGACCTTCGGATAGTACAGTGACAAACATTCCAAGGATGGTGTTGTTGTTGAGGTAACCAATATATTATGTTAAGACTAACATGCATATTCAAGATGTATGAGTGGCTCCAAGCCCCAATTGCGTTTGTTCATAACGCGGAGCTTTCATCACAAGAGGGTTTTATGTGTTCCATCATATTACCGTGTAAACAAAAGTGTTTGTCATGGGTCTCCATATCCGCCATTTTATTTAGGAGCTCCCGTCTGCTATTTTCGCACCAGTCACTGCTTTCTCACTCAAATTCAAGAGAATAAACGCGTTGAGTCCATTGGAGTCCCCAAATTAGATATAGATAACGTCAAGCTAGAAACAACAGTTCCAAAGACAGATAAATTAACGTCTTCGGAACCTGACAACCAACTACCAGTAGAGCAACCTGATGAAAATAAGGTGAGCTGGTTGTAATAATTGTATTATGTACTAGGTCAACAAACAACTTGCGAAGCCATCTTTATGGGCTCGTGTTAAGAAGGAGATTATTCATTACTACCATGGATTCAGACTCCTTGGTCTTGAAGTCAGAATTGCTTCTGGGATTTGCTTCAGAGTTCTTCGGGGCCACACGCTAACTAGGAGGGAACGAAAACAGGTAAAAGTTGATATGAAGTTCTAAATTTTGATTTCAGCTTGTTCGCACTGTAGCTGACATTATACGCCTTGTACCATTCGCCGTATTTATAATTGTACCATTTATGGAGTTTCTGCTTCCCTTTTACTTGAAGTTCTTCCCTTTTATGCTTCCAAGCACATTTAAAGAAAAGTCATCTGAGGTATTGTCACTTCCATAATAATAATTTTTTTAGGCCAACGCCATTCAACAGCGATTAAAAGCTAAACTGGAACTAACCCGTTTTCTTCAAGAGACTATGCTACAAACCACTGGGGCTAACAAAGGAGATCCTGATGCACCTTCCGTTGTTGAATTCCAGGAGTTCATCAAGACGGTAAGTACTTGCTTACGTTATCACCGCTAATAATATCGTTAAATTTTTATATTCCACTTGTTACGAACATTCGCACTTAAAGAGTATTTGTTAGTATCTAGATTTCTGGTTTATGTTTCTTCAATGTGTATTTGGTAAATATGATGTTCAGTTTTTTATATGCTTCATTGTGTGAAATTAAGAAGTGATCGCAAGTGGACTGCACTGGACACTTATCTAAATTTTGTAGTTGATTTTGTTGTTATCGTTAGACTGTTATGTATGAGTTGAATGAAGCCTGTTCACCAAGTTTAGCTATTCTGTTTTTCCTTAGGTTTTTCACGAAATCATATTAGGTCCTGTGGCAATGGTTTGGGACTTAGCCATGGAACTTTCAGGTACCGAGTTAGTCTCGTGATCTTGAGATTTGCCATAAAGTTATCTGTCAACATGAAGTCTGGTGAAACTACCTCAATAATTTAACAGTAAAATTTACTCTTCACTGTTCTTTTAACGTTAATAATTAGACCTAAGCATTTTTGGTGCTAACATGGACGGAAGGTCAGAATTCTTGTATGTGGTAAAGAAGTACGCCATACCAAACGACGCTACAGGTCTTTTAGAAACTCTTTTAACGTATATCAGCTAATCACCGATGAACTACTTTCCCAAAGGTCCTGACTTTAATTCTCGACGTGCCCGACGTGCGACTTAATGATAAAACACAGGATTACTTGACATTAATAAAAGAGGTTCAGGATTTGATAGGAACAGCAGGATAACTTTAGACGTTTGTCATAAAAACTCAGTCAAGTGACTTCTTTGAAAATCATGCTTTGTATCATCAACAAGTGATTCAGTGACTTAGACAATTAAATACGAAGCGGTCTTTTTAAAAGGGAATTTCAGCTTCAGGTGTCAGTCTGTCTAATCTTACTGAAGAACCGATAACATTCCTAGCATAACTGACTTTTATGATAAGATATGCTTGTAATTAGAATAAATCATTTTAAGGCGTTTAGTCTCATTCAGTGGGAGAAATAAAATAGTGTTTCCTTCGCTTAGCTCTGCATTTGAAATATTTTGAAATTTTGTTCTGGAAAGTTATTTCTAGTACTGTAGAATTCCATAGTTACCTTAAAGTACCATTGCACTTTTTCTCAATATGACTGATGGTTTATTCAATTTTTACAGTTGCAAAAATCTGGTCAACAAGCCCAAGCCAAAGACATCACTAGATTTTCCAAGCTTTTTGAAGATCAGGTGACGCTGGATTCACTGGATAACAAACAGCTGAGAATGTTGTGTCAACTTCTTTCTCTTCCAACTATGGGACCTAGTCATCTGCTTAGATTCCAGATTTGGATGCGTGTCAGGCAGTTAAAAGCTGAAGATAGAGTGAGATTTTTTTGGTAATCCTATTGCGTAATCACTGATGAGTTGTCTAGAATTTATTTTGCCTATGTGTATTTCCACGCGGTCTTACTAAAAAGATCATAACTTTTCTACTTTTGAACTAACTCTTTATATTTGTACTTCTGTTGATATGAATATCTGGGATTTCACTCGACTATCACTAGTAATAATCCCTTCTTTTAGGGTTTTTTCACCTGTATTTGGATAGTGGACTAAACTTTTAAGTCCAGGTCACAGAAGCATCATATCTTGATTCGTGTGTTAGTATTATTGAAAGAGGAATCATTTTCACAGTAAAAAACAGTAATAAAGGAGGTATTTTAACCGGCGTTAGAAATAGTACGACTAACACGGACTGGAATTACATATGCAAGTAAAAATAAAGCAATCTTCCTAGATGTTCAAGTTATTGAGGTGTGTACAGTTTAGAATTAAGCTGCCGGTTTCCTAATGCACTTTTTGGAATAAGAGGTAATATGATTATTTCTAATTGGGATTTAGCATTAATTGATTTGTAGCTTTTTCATGACATGACAATCCAAGTAAAAACCGGTAGGCGCATCTGCAGAACTAGGGTAGGTTAGCGTACAAATCAATTATTCAAGCAGAATATTCTTTTGATACATAAAATCTATCACGTTACATTTGTTGCAGTATCGTCAATCTTTTATCACATTGGGATGTAACTACATTGATGCATTTCTTGATGATCCAGGTGTTCACGTCAGCATTGTGGTTTACATACCAGTTTTATCGTCCTATTTGTATTATACTTCGTGTTAAGGTACCGCTGATGTGAAGCTTGAACTAACTTTGAACGCTGTACTGGAGAAACGCAAACTCCGAACAACAAAACTTCAAAATCATCCGTAATCGTAGCTGCAAAAACTTGCCACCTTGTCGATGCTTAGTCTGCTATCAGGTGTTTGCTTACGTGAAAGCTTCTTATACATTAACACCAAAGCTCTTTCACAAGAAATTTTAATAGTAAAACTTAAACATTGTTTGTCCTATCATTTTTGTTTTTAAATATTATTTGTTCACATACTCATGTGATGTTATTCATTTCATATTTATTATTGCAGTTGATAGCAAAAGAAGGTGTCGATAAGATACCACCTTGGGAATTACAAACCTTGTGTCAGGAGCGCGGTATGCGTTCAGTCGGATTGCCGAAAGAACGCCTCGAATCTCAACTTGTCGAGTGGCTCGATCTACACTTAAAGCAGAATGTACCACTCACACTTTTACTATTCTCTCGTGCACTCCACGTGTCTCAGGCAACAATCGATCAGAATCCTCTACAACAAGTAAGCGTTTTTGACTTAACTATGTCTTTGAATTCTACTTCAGTTGGCATGAGACCTTTATCATTGAATCACTTGTGTTATTCAGTGTGTTATTCACGTATGACTATATGACTTTCTTGAAATCTTATTGCTTGTCAGTATTTTCAGAAGTTTCTAGCCTTTTTTAATAATCTATGCAATGGTTTTTAAGATTCTTAACACTTTTTAACTCATTTAGTGCATTGATAGTGTTTTCCGGGAGGTACTTCTTTAAGAATTGGAAACATTTATTTCCGGATATAAATTTAAAACAAGCAACACAGATTAATAAAGCAAGACTTGATGAATTTACCGAATTTCTGTTAAAAGTCTTCAGCCGAATACTCCGTCTTATGTCCCAATATAATTCTAATGGTATATGTATATATATCCCTGTATGTAGAGTATCCAGTTGAAGAGTCCTACCGAAATTTGATGAATTCATTAAATCTTGCTTTACTAACCTTTGTTGCTTGTTTTGAACTTTTTAACTAAGTTCCTTTGATTTTAGCCATATTCAAATTTATGTCACTTATAAACTTGTTATGTATTTATTAATTAGATTGTAAGTCACACTTAAGTGTGTGATACTTTAGTGTCACAAACTTAAAACAGCCCATTGTTTAGGCCTATGTAAGTAAATTAGTTTTTGATTTAAGGATATATTGTTTAAAAGTCTGTCTAAAGTAGTGATGTAATATTATTTGTATTAACATTGTCACACGACCATTAAAATAGTTCTTACATTTTTATAGAAACTGAAGTTAAGTATTTCGAATAAATATTTACCAATTCTTATGGAATATACTGAGTAATGATTAAATGTACACTGTTTCGTTAATTCATCTCTTTGTCTCATGTTATATTGATATCTGAGACTTTACTTAATCTAATCCTATTTTGTAATTGTATCTGTTCAGATACAGTTCTAGCTGTTGTTTTTTTAAACTTCTCTTTCTGCGTTTCTCATGTAGACTGCTATTCTTATTGTGTGGAGTAGTATTCCTCACATACATCCACTAATTCTAATTTATTGTAAATGCATTTAGGGAGGAGTATATCTGTTCGTTTGAATTTACAGAGATTTATTTCATGGAATGTATTATATTTAATGTTTAGCACGCCATACCAAGCCTACGGTATGGTCATGTTGGATGAAAGACCTCCTAAATGTAAACTGTTATACGGTAGTTGACGTGCTTTTATGACTGTCTGCTTATAGCGAGTGACAGGTCACTTCACTTTTTTGGTAGGTCTTATCAGCTATAATCTACTACTGGATGGTGAAATCTTAGCATGAATGCAAATAGCTTTTGTAGCTTTTTCCAACGTGCACCAGTTATGGCACAGGTGAGATATCTCATTGTCAGTTAGGAGTTGATGATGCTACTAATTTGCGCACTGTTCCCTATTCTATGCCTGCTACTGAAGGTAGATTTGGGAAGTCTCCATGTGTTTGACTATCATTGCTTTTAAAGCTTCATCGGTGTTTGTCGGAACTACCATGTGAGTTACCCGGCCGACAACTGCTACCTTGTCGTGGTGGTCGGGCTTGAATACCGCAGTGACCCAACAAGCTAAACTGGCTGAGACTCATGTTCCTGCAGGTCCTACCATGTCAGGAAGGTTGTTTGGATAGCGGTTAGACTAAAAGCAGTTACCATGGGGTATATGGGCTCCAGAATCCAATCGGATCAAATGGCGTATGAACCTATATTGGTCACCGGCAACCATGGGAACGTAGCTCCTGACGCTGTTCTGCTGCCTTTCAGATTAGACTCCAAGTCAAAGGCTTGGGGGGTGGTCCCTTAAGATAACCACCTGCTTCGGTCTGGGCGCCCGGGCAGTATCTCAGTCCTCACACAATAAATTAAATGAAGCAACAAACTATCAGTGAAACTTATCGCGCGCTCGTAACAATGCTTTCAAGCAATAATGGTGTCTCAAGTAACACATATCTTTCGAACCTAACTTTTATTTTTATACATAGACTCTTGTATTTAACCTTTGCTAACCTTGACGTCTTCACCTTCGATAGCCTTTCGCCATTGTCTGAATTCCCAGCCTATCTGTGTCGTTTCGAGATGTTAGTGAGTAGCCTTCAAAATGGTTGTCCCCAATGTGACATCTAACACAGATATCCTGAAACCTCGTGCCGCGTTCAAGCTGGCCACCTACAATGTTCGGACACTGATGCAAATCGGACAACAGGCAGGGTTGGTAAGAACATTGGAAAGCCTCGCTATCGTTGTGTACTGTATTTCGGAGACCCACATTCAAAATCCCAATGAAGTGCTTCGATTATCCTCTCCATCTGAAGGTTCGAATGGTATGTACCACCTGCGCTTGTCCGGGGACCCTGTGGTGTCGGGATCCGGCGTAGCTGGTGTCGATGTTGCACTAAGTGCTAGAGCCGAAGCTGGATTACTCAACTGAACCCCCACTAAAAGTCGTTTATGTGCTGTGAGGCTGGAAGCTTATACGAGAGCAAGAAGCGGTGTCTATTTGTTGTCTCTGCTTATGCACCGACGGACTGCAGCCCGGATTCAATTAAGGATGAGTTTTACTACCAACTGAGCGATCTCCTGAACTAGGCGCGTCAGAGTGATATCGTACTGCTGGCTGGGGATTAGAATGCACAGGTCGGGCGTCTGGGCGCAGAAGAGATTCGTCTAGGCGGTTAGTGTATTTAAATACGGTTGCAGGTCAGATAATGGGGACCGTCTTCTGCATCTTTGCACAGATCACAACCTATTTCTAGCCAGCGCCAAATTCCGGCACAGCCATCGCCGTAGCACTACCTGGCGTCCTCCCTCTGAGAATCAAGCGTGGACTCAGATTGATCATATTGCTGTCAGTTTCCGATGGTGAGGGTGGATACAGGACTTCTCCTTCTGGAGCACATGCCTGGACTCCGATCATGTGTTAGTGTGTGCTGGGTTCGTCTTGCGATTTGGTGGGGTTCATAAAAGACGTCATTCAAACGTTGATGTGAGCATATTAGTAGCAACTGCTACTTCTTTGAAATACTAGAATGAGTTACAATCACTGCTTGCTAGCAACCCCCCAAGTAGTATAGATGAACATTGGCTTCATCTGCAAGACGCCATGCAAATGGTGAGTGTAGCCACTTGCGGCTTGAAAGAATGCTCCGCTAAAAACCACTGGGTTTCTGCGAGTTCCTTGCAACTCCTGGATGAACGCCGGTCCATTCCGGCTGGCAGCGAATACAGCAATAAGCGAAAGGCGCTTACGCGCAAGATTAGACAGTGTTTACGTAAGGACCGCGAAGCCTGGTGATAGGAACGTGCGTGTGAGATGGAGTCAGCTGCTGCATCTGGCAACAGTCGGAAGCTGTTCCAACTCATCCGAGCCACCGGCAGTAAGAAACAAGGTGTCAGCGAGATGGTCTGTGAGGCAGATGGCACGCCAATTACCAGCCTGAAAAGACGCCTGGAACGCTGGGCAGAGCACTTCGAGAAACAGTTTAGCTGGTCACCAGCTTCAGTATCTGCCGTCACTAGCTCCAGTGCTCCTTGGCCGGTTAGTACCGACCCACCAACCGAAGAGGAGGTCCGTAAGGAACTCTAAGTGTTAAAACGTCATAAGGCACCCGGCCCAAATAATCTACCCCCGGCTCTTTTTAAAGATGGTGGCGAGACTCTCGCAGTCGCTATAACTGGTTTATTCAGGAAGGTATGGGAGACAAAGAGTGTACCATCAATGTGGAACGAAGCAATTATCGTCCCCATCTTTAAAAAGAGTCGAGGTAATTCATTTGACAACCATAGGAGTATCAATCTGCTACCAGTTGCGTCTAAAATATTGGCTGCTGTCTTGCTCCGCAGGCTGTGCAAAACGCGTGAAGGATTGATTCGCGAAGAGCAGGCTGGATTTCGTTCAGGTCGTGGATGTATTGATCAGTTGTTAGAACACCGCCACACGTATTGCAGGCCAACAATCGTTGTGTTTCTTGATATTAGGGCTGCCTTCGATTCGTTGGACAGAACTGTGCTCTGGAACTGTCTGTTAGAGAGGGGTGTACCTGAGAAGTTTGTTAACATCCTGAAAGCCATATACAGAAACACCTCAGGTAGATTGAGGGCACACAACCGACTACCATCACTGTTCCCAACCAACAGTGAGGTTAGACAGGGTTGTCCGATCTCTTCATTTCTCCCTAACTTTGCCATCGATGACATTCTGGAGTCAGCTCTGAAGGATGTGTGTGAAGGTGGTGTAGATCTGCTCCCTGGAGATAGACTTTTCGACCTCGAGTATGCAGACGATATCGTCTTACTGTGCGATAGCATGCAGGCTGCCCAAATCGCACTTAATCAGTTGGCGATCAGTGTCTGTAAGTATGGTATGTGCTTTGCACCGTCTAAGTGCAAAGTACTGTTACAAGATTGGCAGGAGCCTGTACCTGCACTCACTCTTGCAGGTGAACCGCTTGAAGTTGTTGATAAGTTTGTGTATCTGGGTAGTTGTGTGAGTGCTGGCGGAGGGGTGACGGATGAGATTTCCAACCGTATAATGAAGGCTAGGGTGGCATACATCAACTTGAGCCACCTCTGGCGCCGTCGCGACGTTATCCTGGCTGTCTAAGGTCGGGTGTACAATGCTTCGGTGAGGACTGTCTTGCTCTACGCCTGTGAAACCTGGCCTCTCCGAGCTGAGGATGTGAGGCGGCTCTGTGTGTTCGATCATAGCTGTCTCCGCAGGATTGCTTGCGTTCGATGGCATCATCGCGTAAGTAATTCTGAGGTTCGGCGGCGTGTGTTTGAACACAGTGGAGATCACCGTTCACTGAGTGTCGTCATCTGGAAACACGGGCTCCGGTGGCTTGGACATGTGCTGCGAATGTCATCCCAGAGGCTTCCGTGCAGGTCTCTGTTCGCCAGCCCTGGGATGGGATGGAAAAGGCGGAGGGGTGGTCAGTCCATGACGTGGAGTCGTGGGATGAAGAATATTTGTGTTAATTAGCATCGGTTGGTGTGTCACGACTCCCTGGTTGGGGTCCGCAAGATAGCTCGAATCGATGGCTCGAAACGTTATCGGATATGGCCAAGAATCTAATCAATGGAGAACGTGCTGCAATTTCTTTTTCTTCCCTTCCTGATGATAGTTGACGAATACTGTTGAACTTGTCAAGTAGACCGTTTTCCTTCCAGATGAAGTTCTTTATCCATTCTCTACTTATATTTTTACTTTTAATCTATGTTGTTTTATTATTATTGTGTGGCGCATCGTCTTGGTGCCATATTGTACCAAGTTTTTCTGCGTTTAAATAATAATAATAATGTGAGTTATAGACATTTGTAAAAAATTATATTTGTAATATCTCAGCGATATTGAAATGAGTAATTCCAACGTTTCGTTCGGCAATCTGGTCCGAACTTCTTCAGGGAAGTTAATCAAAATTAACATAACAGAGGTTATATATAAAAGGCACTTTTTTTATTACATTCATAAACACAAGTATTAACAAGTATAATGAACAAAATTGTATGAGCTGTGATCAAAATTTGACCTCGGACTTACAAATATTGGTCTACCTTTGTTAAACACTTTAAACAGAGTGTGCATGCGTGTGTGTGTAAACAGTTGTAAAAACATTTCTTAACGTCTCCATAGGAAGATATAGACAGTCAGGAATTTGACCAAGTATTATTAATTAGTGATACATATCCATTTTTTATTTATTAATAAGGATTTCCTATGCATCAGCTAACATCAAACCTTCATGTCCGTTCAAACTGCTAGTATCTAGAATTTTATGATTAGACATATTTTCAAAATTATGGTGTTTAGGATTAGAGTTTAGTTTAAGTTTTATATATAAAACCTCTGTTATGTTAATTTTGATTAATTTCCCTGAAGAAGTTCGGACCAGATTGCCGAACGAAACGTTGGAATTACTCATTTCAATATCGCTGAGATATTACAAATATAATTTTTTACAAATGTCTACTTCTCACTCGGCGCCCAAATATTTTAGAACTATTCGGTCAAATCTTGACGACAGTTCATTTGAATATGTGAGTTATGTAGGAGTCAGGCATAGATTCGTGGGGAAAATAGGCAGGCTAGATCAAAAAGCTTGGGGTGATTGAGCCAAATTATGGTGGTGTGATACACACAATGTGTTCCAACGGAATATTATTCTCACATGTTCCCACAGTTCAATACGGTATTAGCAACAGAATATGATATATCTATTTGAACATTCTATTTCATGTCGTTTAATGTAAGCCAAAATCACACACAATGATTGGTTAGAGAATATAAAACTGTACATATGTAAATAGTGGTTTGATCACTTGAAAATATACCTTGGCTTCCGTGTCTTGCCTTCTGTTGTTACAACGTGTTATGCATTCCCTAACCTATCATCTGTTTTGAAATGCCATTTTGGCGGAAATGGAATCATGTTGGAAAAATGCAAGGCGTAGCCGAATCAACACTTGGTACCAAATCAACCAACCATATAAGGTGGTTTGAAATGTTTGACTATGGAGATTTCACACTTTCACAACTTTTCATTCGCTTTAACCATTGTGTTATTTAGGTTTTGGTAAAAAGTACTACCTAAGCGAAGCAAAATACAAGGTTATTTCATAATTTAGGTTTCACGTTATTTAGGAGTGTATATTCTATTTCATTTGCTTGTAAGTTCATTGTAGCTATTTAGGATTTTCATAGTTTTTATCTCGTGCAAAAAATCTCCTTATTTCGAGTGAAACTAATCATATCAGGTCATGCAACACTAAAGTGCGCTTTTTCAGAGACTGGAACACATTCTGTTTGTGTTTTTTTTTCAAACTTTTCATGAAAGGCTTAACTATATTCATTTCGCCATCCATAATGGAGTTATACTCGATCACAGTGCCCAAGTTTTGTACTTTTATATTCATTTCTTACATTTTAGGCTATTGCTCAATTACCCGCTTCAGCATCATCAGAAGTAGTGGCTCGTGTTTTAGAAAACACTCCTCATGATGCACTCGATCCTAAGACCAAAATACAAGTGTTACGCGAAGAACAAGACAGTATCAAGGCTGCAAGGGAACAGCGTAAACAAGAGTTAGCTGAAAAACAGAAAGCTGAAGCTGAACAAGCCAAAGTCTCGTCAGCTGCTGCACTAGAAGAATTAACTGATCAAGCACCATTATTGAAAGGTCTTAAACATGAAGGTAAGGAGCTATCTTTGTCAACGCTTGTAGATTGAATGTTGACAATTTCTTTCATTTAGCCGGTCGTGTTTCGACACAGTGGTATCATTAGTCTAATCTTTTTGTTTGTAATAGATTACTCATACAACTATAAATAGCGTTTCGTCATTTAGAGTTTACTCTAGGTCAAATTTTATTGTTTTACTACTATGTGCACAGTATATTGCTGTTTCTCACATTGTAAACTATGTTTCAGATAATGTGAATGTCTTCATTGCGATTTTGTTAGTTTGTGAAACTAACAAGCACTTCTTAGGCTTGTGTAGCAGAAAATAAACTTATGAATTTCTGTGTGACAAAAAGTGAGGATTATGGAAAATTACTTTGAGATGTCCCAACCGATAGCTGTTACCTTGACGTGGTGGTCCGTAGCCGTCGCTAAGTTACTAATACGGAACCGAACCAAAAAGCCAGTGTGTGACCGGCCTCAAGCAGCTTTTCCCCTGGGCTCTGTGATCACGCAACATTAATTCTTTTTCTGTGTCAGGTACTCCAAAAATCAACTGCCCACACACTTCCAAAAGCACACGGAGCCCTGCTGATCATCTTTCTCGTTTATCCACGCCACCTCCTTGTGATGTGAATTAAGAACACTTAAGTCACCAAAGAGATAGATCTCTTTTCCTAGCATCCCATCAGAGCTGTTAGCTTGGAAAATGGAGCTTACCTAAGCCTCGTCTGGCATTTGCCAACTTGGGACATCTTTAGCATAGACACGTAATATCCGGCTATCCATCAAAGATCGTGTGTGCTTCACTGAGGTTCATTTCATCCTTACATTTAAGTGATATGACCATTAAAAGCTGTTAGCCTTGATGAGAAGTTACGAAGAGGGATCGCTATGCTGACTTATTTATTTTTAGTTAAGGAGAAGTTTTGGTTCTGATTGATCTGATGTATAAGGCTGAACTGTGTTCTAGTATTTATTGGGCGTATTAAGAGTACTGCTACCAGCTAACGGTGTTTTTCAAATTAGTTAGAACTTAGCAAGATGGCATTAAAATCTGATATAATGGGATTATTTATTGCTCAGTTTCTGGATGTTTTCGCATAGGTGCGGTAAAGATGATAGTTAGATTGGACTAAGTTGGAAAAGAGCCAGTGGTGGTGAAGTCAGAATATAGCATCGAATCCATAAAGTCCTTGACTGTTGGTTTGAGGTGTGTAGGAAAGTGTAGACTGCCTGGTTGAGGTCTGTCAATGAGTTAACTCAAGGTCGTTGTGAGTGGCGCAGATACATTGATTCTTTGTGATCTCACAGATTCATTAAATCCTTAATTTTCTCCTTGTAATTATTCTTCCTCCGTCACATTTCAGCATATAATAGTCTCTTTGTATTTTTTCTTTTACTTTTGTGGGGTTTTATGAGACGTGTTGCAACTTAAACTGCTGCATTTGTGTACAAAGTTCTACGTTACTAATTCAGTTCACAGCTCACCTAGATGTGTATGGTACCGTCAGTCGATCTCTACTTGAGAGAACTCCTTAGAATTTCATACCCTGCTGATAAATTCAGTAATCAACGTATGCATGTGCTTTGATTAAATAGCGATGCATTATGTCGCTTATAAGCCAATCTGGATTCATGTGGTTGGGTTGGGGGGAGGTAATCACTTCTTTTTACACTGTGAAGACGAAATTCCCTTCTAACAAATCCACGTCCTCCTCCGTCTAGTATAGTCTAGATTCCAGCATGGAAGGGAATTTTGATACTTCACATCGAATAGTAAGGCAGCAGATATATCAGCATGGGCGTCCAATTTACTAACTGACTGCACGGAAAATGCTAAGTGCAAATATCAGACAATGATACTAGCCAATGTAAAAATAAGAGGCTACTATTCACCTTACTATAGGTGAAAGCGGTATACAGGAAGTGGAAGGCGTTCATAAAATCAGTTCAGATATCTTTGTTAGTCAGTGACACAACAAACGAGTCAATGTTAACTTGTTTCATGATGGCAATTTATATGAAATTCGATTCTTTTTTATATAGTCTCAGTGACTGATTGTATTTGTTTAAAATAGATATTTGACAAAAAGATTTCATTGTTATTCTTAATGAAATTATTTTGTTGGAGGATTTCATCATGAGCTGACATCAGTTAGAGAACCATTGGAAAACCCACCTGGGAGTACTGGACAGCTTTCGTCTAGTTTGGGACTCTTCACAGTGCGCACCCGCCGCCAGGGTTCGAACCCAGGACTTTCTGGTTACAAGGCCAGCGAGCTCGTAGACCATTAAACCACTGGGACCCGATCCAATGGCCAGTCCATGAATTCTAACTCCTGCCAATTCACGACATAGCGCGACCACTTCGCAATGTCTTCTTCGATGAGTAACTGTCCTCACCTTCGACCTACTGTACCCTACTGGTCGCGGTTTCCCATTAGAGCCTCAGATAACTGCCTGAATAGGGCCAGTCGCTAGTGAGCATCAGATCAATTTCCAAGTATTGGTTTGTAGGGATTTTGTTTGATTGGTTGGAGGATTTCATCATGACTGGCCCTATTCATAAGTTAGCTGAGTGCAATTATTGTAGGTGTAATTTTCTACTCCTTTACAACGTCTTCAGGATGGTGTAGTGTCTGGATATTATGTAATATTTTGACGAAAAAGGTTGAACTACAAGAAGTAGTAAGAATAAGATGAATAAGAGTTTCTGTATTTGTTGCTTGATGATTCATGTGAACTTGTTAAATAAGCTGTTAATAGTTTTTAGTGAATACATTCATACATATCCTTATGCAAATTTTTCACTTCTTATTTTGTTTACAGAACTTGACAAAGTTACACCTGTCGTGGTCGACCCAGCTACTATTTTATCACAAACAGCTGGTGTACAACCTAAGGTAAATACGTTATTATTATTGTGTAACCCCCCCCTTCTTTTCCTAGTTGTTTTGTATTCAGGATAAAGGATTTATCTGTAAAACTAGTAAATAGGTGAATCTTTCACTGCATGTAAAACAAGACAACGTTTTTCTCCCGAGATAGTTGGAAGGAAGCTCTGCTTGCTGTCACTCATCAGCAGCGCGTATCTGGGACCTTTTAAGAACTCGTGTCTCGTCTGGGATTTGATTCACGGCTGGTGTACTCAACCCCGTTTAGCTGGTGGTGAGCTCAGTCTGGAGGGAAGGTCGGGCAACCGCATCCCGTAAAAGAAAAAACACCACCTCTGCCAAAAACTCCAAGGCCCTTATGCAATAAGCGTGCCCTGAAGTTTAAAAAAATGACGACTTTGACACTCCTACGAGTGAGGAGTGACACACGACATGCGATGAAGAAAATATTAAAAGTCAGTGAATTCTGTCACGTGAACATGTGTTAGAATGGTGGTTAATTATGCTAGTAATTGTTTACCATTTCCTATTGACTTTTTTCCTGTAGAAAATGTAAGATCTCATTATTTTTTGTCAGTATTTTGTTGTTGTTTTTGATCGATAGACACTGAATCGTTAAAAACAACAAAATTGTCTGTTAGTAAGTTTGTAAGTTCAAGGTCACTAGATAGTACTTTGAAAACACGTGATAACATTCTATTACTACAAACTTAGAATGTAGATCATTTATTTCTGTTACCGTTGTTTTTGTGTACATTTTACAGTTGTTCATCGCTGTTTTTTTAAACTTGAAACACTGAAAAGCGTAGGTGTGTGTGTGTGTGTGCGTGTGTTGGTATATTCATTTTAGTTGTAATTCATCATTTAGTCAACCTAGGATAACGATTAATTAGTGTCTTAGTTAACTGCTAGTTCATGGTGCCGCCTGAGATCGTAAAAGACCACCGTAGGTGATTGGAGGCAGTTGTTGGGCGTCCCTGGACTGGGTTTTAATGGCGGTGAGTCACTTAGCCTTGTAATCACTACATCGCAAACTTTGACTTATTAAATTTAGTCAGCACCAACATTAAGGACTAGACAAATGAAATTGGTTACTGTCTCACTTGTTTTAGCTAAGAGTTAGTGATACTGTGGTGAGAGCTGGCTGCTAGCCAAATTGGTAGACAGTAATTTACGTCAATGTTTACGTCCCCAATATTGGTCGTGAGAAAAATAAGAACAAAGACTGACTCAACAACCAATCACAGCAGACTTTGCGTAGGCGGATACAATTTGCAGATAGATAATCTGAACTTCAATAAACGGTCACAAAGAGATGAAAGATTAACGTTCAGCGAGAAACCACCAATCAGAAGACTGTGTTTGTTTGCTTACAATAATCTATAATAATGTACATGAAAATCTATAAATATCTGTTGATTTCCTAAATAAACGATCTGTTGCCTGACTCTTGCCTTCTGTCGTTACAATACTACCCAGTTGCCTATGCTTAAGTAAGGTAGAGCGGGACTCGAACCCGTGACCAATCGACTAGGAGCTGAGTGCTTAAGTCACTGAGTCACACCAAGCAGTGATCAATCATTCTATGCATCACCGTTCTACAGGTAGGTGGTCGATGGTGATCCAGAATGACTCAGTGATAGTGTTTCTGACTGCAGCAATCGAAGATACAGGTTTGAATCTGTGAGTGGGCATCAGCGTTTTCAATATTTCAGAAATAGCTTCCTACCTTCGACCGCTACACATCATTCTCATATGTTTGTTCCAAACTTATTGAAGTGAAAAACACTGGTGGAAGCTTTACAAAAAGGACTTAAATTTCAAGTTGATTGTTGTTACACAATTCAGTGGTTTAGCTAGTGTGAAGTTCGATTAACTTACCCTGTGTGGTGTGGTTTGCTATGGGATGTACATCTACGTAATACCTTCTATATCTTATATGTATCCAAAACTAGGTATAGATTTAATAGTTTGAAAATTATTTGAAAACTTTGTATTTCGCAGTGGACGAATAAAAATGAAGGATTTAATCATGAGCTGATATCAGTTAGAGAACCACTGGAAAACCTGTGAGTATTGGACAGTTGTTTCTTCCTAATTTAGGACTCTTCAAAGTACGTACCCACCGGGGTTCGAACCCAGGGCCTTCTGGTTACAAGGCGAGCTCGTAGATCATTGAGACACTGGGACCCGATCCAATGGTTCTTGAATTCTGACTTCTGCCAATTCAGGACATAGCGCGACCATTTCTCAATGTCTTCTTCGATGAGTTACTGCCTCATCTTGTGAAATGGTCGCGCTATGTCGTGAATTGGCAGAAGTTAGAATTCATGGGCTGGCAACTGCATCGAGTCCCAGTGAGTGGCTGATTGGTCTACGAGCTCGTTGGCCTTGTAATCAGAAGGTCCTGGGTTCGAACCCTGGCGGTGGGTGCGTACTGATGAAGAGTCTCAAACTAGGTTGACGAAACAGCTGCCCAGTACTCCTAGTTTTTCCAATGGTTCTCTAACTGATGTCAGCTCATGATGAAATCCTCCATGCAATCAAACAAATTCCCTACAAAACCAATACTTGAATAAAAATGAAACGATGTTTTTTAACTGACATTTCTCTATTTAATGTTAATAAGATTATCAAAGTGATTCTTATTATTATAACTCCCTTGGGTTCTGAGTGAAACATAGGGCATAAACAGCACATCTCTATTTTGTGCTATTCTCTGCAATTGTCTTCAGCTAGGCTCACGATTGCCTGAAAGCTTTCATTTCCTATTCACACGATCTCCTCCGTGTCACCCTAGGACGCCTAACTCATCGTTTCCCACTCGGGGTTATACCTGGCGTGTGACGTTATTTCGACTGTCTCCTCAACGTGTGTCCAATCCATCTCCATTTTCTTCCCCATGTTTGCTGAGCAATAGGTTCTTGATTGGTTCGTTCCCAGAGTTTCTTGCTGCTAATTCTTTCTGGTCATCTGATCTTCAGTATGGAGGCAACGCAGGGGCCAGCTGTTGATAAAAGTCTGCAGCTGGCTGTTGGAAATGCCTTTTATGACACTCAGTACAAGTTTCTGACCCGTATAGGAGAACTGAGTGACTTCATATTGGTGTTGAAAATCCGAATTTTGTTCTTTTTGCTGAGTACAGAAAATTTCCAAACGGATTTCAGTTTGATGAAGGTGTTTGTCTTGCCTTTCTGATTCTGGTTTTGACGTTCTTATCCGTACCGTCTGTCGGAAACGATACTGTCTAGATCAATAAAGGAAGTGACTTCTTTCAAATTTCTCCCATTGATGGTGACTGGTGTTTGCCGTTGTTGTCTTCTCTTTGTTCACTTGAAGTAATGTCTTTGCTGTTTCTTCTTCCAGTTTCCTGGTTTTCGCCTGTAAGTCTTCGAGTTTGTGTGACATTAGACATAAATCATCCGCAAATCAAAGTGATATTAAACTAGAATTTACAAAATCACACTGAATGACTGACTGACGACTGGTTTCAACATAGAACTTTGCACCAATGTGCAGCAGTTCGAGTCGCCACACTCCATGTAGCACACAAAGCAAGAGAAGAAAGTAAAAAGAAATGCAAAATAGTGACAGTAAACAGAGATATGAGGCAAAAGGAATAGTAATATCGAAGAACAATATAGTTTTATTGGGTATTATAATTCACAAGGAGTGGATGCATCTGCACCAGCCATTGAAAACGATTTTGAGCCATATCACCAATTGTCTCCAGCCTTCATTGTTTTTACTATCCGGAAGATCACAACCAAGAAGCCAGTCTACACCTTCCTACATTACTGGCTGGCTTAAACTAACTGTTGTGGACTTCATTGACTGATGAAGCCATGTTTTGGTTTGACCACCAGTGGCTCTTTTCCAACCTGACCCTATGTCAGCTAACATTGTCCGTCGAGGAAGGCAGTGGCTAGGCGTGCATGCGTAACACATATCTTAAGCATCTCAGTCGATGTAACTTCCCAGTTTCGTCTATTGATTTCACAAAAGACGTTTCATGTCAAAGGCACTTCACATTAATTGGAATCCAAACTTTCTGAATAGGACTAATGGATTGAGACAAAGTTTGTCCTGGTTTCAACACCCGCCCACATAAAACGACAAAATCAATACAAATGTGATGCGTATTTTCATTATGTAGACATATGCAGTTTTCATAATTTATAAATTTATCAAATCTAACAATCTGCACATGGTTTACTGTCTCTACCAGTTAATCTACTTGACAACGTAAAAATTACCTCATTAAAAACAAACAAACTATGATTAAGTTAGTATATAAGCTGAGATTTTCTACATTCTGGTTTATTATTACTTTGGTAAAGTTGTTAGCCGCGTTAAATAACGATCGGGTCCCAGTGGCTCAATGGTCTACGAGCTCGCCTTGTAACCAGAAGGTCCTGGGTTCGAATCCCGGTGGGTGCGTACTGCTGAAGAGTCCCAAACCAGGACGAAACAGCTGTCCAGTACTCCCAGGTTTTCCAGTGGTTCTCTAACTGATGTCAGCCCATGATGAAATCCTCCATGCAATTAAACAAAATCCCTACCAAACCAATACTTGAAAATAACGAAAAGTCAAACAAATCCTCAGAAATTAAAGCCATAAATAAACCAATCAAAACTGTCCAATAAGGTTGTCATGTTATTACATGTATAAATCACAACTTCACTGTTAACCAAGAAGCTTATTTGTATTCACATTGAAAAATTCAGAAACTTTCTGAATCCTATTTGAAATATATTCGTTGATTTACTCTTAATATTAGGTTAAAACATTATACAACCTGCTTACTTCTTTTTGCACACACTGTGTCACAATTGCAATAATTATGCCGAATAAATTTTTTTTAAATATCCAAAATGTAACTGATTTACAATTCATTTTATTCAAAATATTATCGTTGTTCTTAATGAATTTCATTTATGTCTGTGTACAGAGTAAAGAACCAGCTGCCGAGATGACACCTCCTGCTGACATGGGGCATCCTGCACACTTAAAAGACGGTGTGTGCTTAAGTTGTTCAACTGATGAACAGAAAACATTGGAACCAGCCAAAACTGAAGAGGTGACAGAGATAACTGCTGGAGATTTAGCTGAAATTCGTTCAGCTATTGAAAGTTCTACATCTGAATTACACGATGAAACAATACATGACTTGAAGGTGAGTTGTATATGCCTTTTTACCATGTGGTGTATTAATGTATAAAAGTTAATTGATTTTTTTCTGTGCAACAGATAGATTCAAGCAGTTTGGAACTGACCAACAGTTGTATATCTTCATGACCTTAATAGGGTATGCTCGTTGGCTAGACTTCTAAATATTATGCCACAAATTTGTGGTGGGGAGAGTAGTCAGAGGTAAGCTGGTAAAGATGGTCGTCAGAAGAGTGTTTCCCTCTGATCATCAGCACTCCAACTATTCTATTTTGCCACTCTGGAAGAAAGGGTTTAGAAGAAACCTACCTTAGGAACGGTGCAGTTTGACTTTGCCCTACCGATTTTCGTCACCGATCGTATTTTTTTTACGGACCTAGTGACAAAGTCTAGTAGTTGGAGAGGTCAAGTGTGTGTGACCAGCCTCAAACAGATGTCTATTTGGTCTTATGCTGTCGTGAACAATCTTTTCTGGGACTTCGAAAGTACACCCACTTCTACAGTGTGGGACATCCAGGAAGAGTTACCTGCCATTATACCCCTATCAGCATTCATCAGGTCATTCTGAATGTTTATAAGACGTATTTTAGGTTCAGATTTATCAACCGTAACTTTTGTTTCCTCATCTGCATCCATCACCCGACCCAATGGTAATATTTTATTATGGTAGATGGAGTACAAAGCTACTATAAAGTAATCGGTAATTGATCTTAGCAAGTGGTTCTTTCTATCAGGTTGATAATCTCTATTAATTTGAGACAATATGATGAATTATTGATAACTGCTTATACTTAGTAAGATATTCAAATCTAAAATCTGTCGTTTCCCTGCAAATTTTCTATACTTTTAATTCATTTAATTAAACTCAAATTTGGTATAATATAGGCACGAAGAGATGCATCACACAAAAATAATAACGTAGCAGTCTAAGAAAAATAAAAAGAAGAAAAGTTAGCGTACTTGTCAAAAGCATTTAAAGGATGTTACTTTCACAGCACGTTCCCCATATCTGATAATACCTGTAAATGTTGGACCCCACCTAGGGGATCCTGGTGCACCAACGGATGCTAATCTAGCACAACTACCTTTCGTCCCGCGGTGAAACGTCGTGGGCTGGCTTTACTCCACTTTTCTCAACTGTCAAAGACTATTCATGGATTAATGCTATGTTTTGGTTTGATCACCCCTAACTATTTTCCAACCCAACCCTTTGTCAGTTAACATTGCTCGTCGAGGAAGGCGGTGGCTTGGCATACGCATCACTTGTCCTAGACATTTTAATCGATGTTGCTTCACAACTTCATCGATCGACTTTTTCTTCCCCAAAATACTTTATGTCTAAACTAAATATTGCTCACCATATTATACCAATTAATGTGGGAGATAGAGCGCAAACGTCTGTGATCAAAGACAGGTAGCTTTTACATATCTTCCACATTCAATGGCCATGTCTCAATACCATAAAGGCGGACCGAGCGAACTACTGTGCACTGCACCCGTCTTTTGATGGGTAGCTGGATATCACGTCTATAACTTAATTTAGCAAATACCAGTCGAGTCTCTTGTATCCGTGCTGAGTTCTCGTCGGCAATTATTCCATTAGGGCCTATGCAACTTCTACCCACTCAACCACTTCACTCTCTATCTTTAAATTAGAAGTCAGCGTAGTCCAGTCCTATAGCATCATCTTACTATTTAACATGAGTGAACCGTATGCCAAACACTCGAAGATTTCTGCTAGTGTTTGTTGGGACATTTCTCAGAGTTTGAGGTCAGTAGTTTTATAGTGCCTTAATGGAATCCGTTTATAGGCCATATTTATCTGAAGCTCAGTTGTAGGTTGATTGTTAATCAAACTGGTTAAAATAGAGAAACATTAGTTCCATCGAAACACTTTAGTACCAAAAGTGGGTCAGAGAAACGGTTTGGCAGTATAAATATTTATAAAAGAGGATGGAGACAAACAACAGATGAACAATAAAGGACGTCATTATGAGACCTGAAATAATCTCAAAGGATATATTTTATAACATACTATATCTTTGAATGAAAAAGATACGAATATCCTTTTTATGCAGTGTGTGTGTTATCAAGTCAGTCGGTTAACTAACTAGTCACAGCACTTTGTGTTGGTAATTAGACTTTGACACGATTATGAACGATAAATCGACCTCTGTATATCATTCAGTAAATAAGGTTGCATCACTATGTGTTATATATGGAATAAAAATGTGACATTGTTTTACTCGTTTTATGGTGACTAGGAATATGGAATCTATGACAAACACCCTTACATTCTGTTTGCAACCTGTATCTGCATCCTTGTGAGTGATGTATTCTCTGCTGAGATTGTAACTCCGGCACTCACCGTTTCACCTGCCAAAGAGTTACTCACTAAGCAGATGACTTTGGTACGGGAAGTCAAAACCGTATCCTGACATCTGTTGAAGGGAGAAATAGGTCTAATCATCAAATCGGTCCTGTAATATCAATGAGAAATCATGACTGTAAACGATTAAAGTGATATGTATTTCTTAAAAACTGGTGGTTATACAGTTACTAAGCTGAACGTGTTTTCTGAATCTACGCACTGATGGAAAGCTGCATGATAATGTCATTGGTAATTTGTCAGTTGCATTCAGTGGTATCACCAGCAAACTTCACAACATATTTGATTATTAAACCTTCAGAATTGTAACTTACAGGATCAATTCACGTATTATATTGTTTATTATTATTTCCTTTGGGATCCGAGTGGAACATAGAGCTTCAGCAGCACATCGCCATTTTACTCCGTTCTCAGCAGTCTTTTTTTACTGGTTCTACTACAGTCCATAAGCTTTCATTTCCTCTTCGTCAGACGTCCAACTCGTCGTCGTTTCTCATTCAGGTTCTATTCGACGACTTGACGCATGCTATCATCACTTAACGGTCTCGATTGTCGGTTGGTTCGTTCCCAGAGTTCTTTGTTGACTATCTTTTCTGGCCATCTGGTCTTCATTCAGTATGGAGTCGGCGAAGTCAGCTGTTGGAAATAATTTTTGTCACATGCGCACCAATTCTCTGGACCATATAGAAGCAGTGGCTTGACATTAGTGTTATTGCTGAGTGCAGTGGGTTTCCACACTGTTTTCAGTGTAATGGAGATCTATCTTGTTTTTCCGATCCTGCCTGTCTTTGACATTCTCATCTGTGCCGCCTGTAGTTGAGTGGGTGGGATATTTTTTGCCTAGGTGTAGATTTATTTCTATATTGTGTAATGAGTGTTAAAATGTAATAGAAGCAATTGCTGATATACACGTGTGTGTGTGTGACTGAATAAACCAGCTTTCGTTTAGATTCATTTGTAGGTTATTACGATAACTCATTTCCGAGAGGCGGCAGTTCAGTTGATTAAAAACACTAGTTTTCATCTAATTATCCTCTCTTCTGTACTCATTCGTCTAGTGTAGTCACATTACACTTCTTCCCAAAGTGTGGCAGCTCAGACTGATGCGTTTTTGTGTATGCTTCCTCGTAGTCATTGAAACACGCATATATATATATATATATATATATATATATAATATTAAGAATTCTCAGCAGCGGAATTATCGTTAAAGTTCTTATTTCTGAAAGTTTGCACTCTTCTGTTTTTGACTTTAAAGAAAAATTAAGTTTCAGTATGTACAAATTTCAAAATTTCTTCAGATAAAGTACATCCTCTCTACTTACATAGATCAATAGATTTATGAAGTTACTATTCTACAAATGATGACTAAATAATTTGTATTTCTTCATTCACTTTATCGATCGCATGTATATATGCTTATATGTCAGTATGAAGCAGAAATATTTGAAACTTTATTGTTTGTTGTTTACCGTTGAAACGTTCATGTAGTGTGTGTGTGGCTCATTGACTTATGCACTTGACTTTCAACCAATGTGTCCCGAATTTCCAATTCCACCCCACATAATTCAGTCTGGGCATCTAGCCCTAACACTATGTGTGGCTCATAACCCCAGTGCCAAGCAACTGGGTTCAAATTAAATCATGGAATGGTGTGTTTTTTCCCGTGTTGTGGTTGAGTTTGTTTGCACTCAACTATCATACTTTTTAATTGGTGGATGGTGACTAGCAGTGGAATCCAGGATGCACATTTCGTCCTATTTGGGACTCGTCAGCCAACTGGATGTACCTGCATTCCCCAGTCAGTGAGTGATGATGTTCCCACCGAGGCTCGAACCCAGTGCCTATAGTTTCAAACGCCAAAGCGTTATCCACTAGACCACTTGGGCCACGAGAGCTGGTCACCTCTTGTGCAACGGGTCATATTGACTTAATTGAATTTTAGATTTTCCCGTCGATTGATTGGACCGAAGTGGTCGGTCTCAGGTTGACATGTCGTCTTCTTGTGCAGATGCTTTGACGATGTCTGGGCATTTAATTAGTATTTAATTGTGGGTGGTGACTAGCAGTGGAATCCAGGATCGTCGAAGCATCTGCTCAAGAAGCCGACATGTCAACCTGAGACCGAGCACTTCGGTCCAATCAATCGACGGGAAAATCTAAAATTCAATTATATCATACTTTTTGTTTAAATGTTATTTCGTTATTGTGTACACATTTTGAAGATTGTTGATTTTTAAAGTATGATATTGTTTTATTCAGTCTAGTGGTTCTGGACATACAATTCACCGACTGAAAACAAATTAAATGGTTATCATTCAGCTACATGTGTATTTATTGCTTCTGTAGGGCCTGGGGTAAGGGGTGGGGCGGTAATAATTAGTTAAGTAATACTGATATAAAAGTTACAGGCAATATATTATTATTTTGTTATGTATGTGAATATGAGGACCTTGTAGACTATGAGCGAATCTAACTACTGCGCTGGCTAATCTGTCTTGATCGCACGTCAACAACGACAACAATAATACCGCCGGGCACGCAAGACCAATAAAAGAGAAGACTGGACGTTGATATGAGAGCTTTTACTGTCTCAAACAACAGTCAAAAATGTTAAACAACAACTCCGTATTTATACAATTAGAAAAATCAATGTCACATTTTAAAAATATTAACGACCTTGGGAATTCAGTAATTTAAATCAATAATCACGCAGATGCGTGAAATCAATGATTATGCTAGTGTGTGAAATAAATAATGAATATTACTGATTCACCTGCGTATATATTACCTCCCCCTTTTAAAAAGAATCTTGCAATCAGTTTAGTATCTTTTTTCCTTGGGGTCGATTTGGAAATGAACTGTTTGTGTTCGTTTGCGCTGGGATCGTCGGCTGGGTAGCATCTCTTGTTTTGCTTCCGGTTTGACTGGTGGTATTTTGAAAGTTTCCAGTAGTAATTCCAGTGGCAATTTAGGTTCTTGGGATGTAGTATATCGACATCGTATCTGATTTTTATGTCTAATCCACCATTCATCCCCAACTTTAACCTTGTACATTACAGTTCCATGTCGACATTCTATCAAGCCTTCGGCCCATTTTCTGTTCCTCGGTCGATAATCGCGCACATAGACAGCATCACCCTTGCGGTAATACGTCAGACTATTTCTTCGTTGATGTGACGAAGATGGTAACATGGAGTGGTGATGAGTTCGTAGCATTCGACCCATTAGAAGTTCTGCAGGGCTTTTCTTCTGTTCTGCCAGTGGTGTAGTTCGGTATACAAAAAGAAAGTTTTGTATTGCTTCCGGTTTCGCCCCTCCCCCTGCTTTCAACAACGCTCGTTTGAAAGTGTCGACAAATCTTTCTGCCTGACCGTTGGATTGAGGGTGATAAGGTGGCGTCCGCACGTGTTGTATACCGTTTCTCTTGCAAAATTCCTGGAACGCTTGTGAGGTGAACTGACTGCCATTGTCAGATACGATGATTTCTGGTATACCGTGACATGCGAAGATCTTTTCCAGGACTGATACCGTTCTGCTACTAGACGGTGGTGTCACTTGTACTACCTCCGGCCACTTTGAGTAAGAGTCCACGAGAACCAAGTAGTATATACCTTCTATCGGCCCAGCGAAATCCACATGTAGGCGGGACCATGGTTTTGACGTGGGCCATGCTCTCGGTGGCGGATCTTTGGCTGCCGTGACCGACATCACTTTCAGTTTTTGAGCAGAGCTTCTCTTACTGGAGCTAACAGTTGCTACTTTGTTGCTACCAGACATCGAAGCACTTTTGGCGCAGCCATACTCACTGTGACGATTCGAAGTTGGTTTTTCATTAATCACGTCATTCTTTCTAATGGGCTTAGGTTTAATATATCTGTCTCTGATTTCTGGTTTTCCTGTTGAGGGCTCAATACTTTCAATCTTCTGGCATACACTGCTTAACGGAATCTCTGACAGATGCAGCTTCTCGAACCAGTCTAAACCCAAGAGGTCAAGGTTTGAATTATTGATGTAGCATGTGCCGATGAAATGACTATCGCGAAAACCAACGCTGCATTTTATTTCTCCATTCAATCGAAGTCTTCCACCACATGCGCTAATTGCTATCTGATTTGTCTTCTCTATGGCAGGGCATCCCAACTTCTGCCATAATTTCTTTGATATTATTGTAATATCGGATGCTGTGTCGATTTGTAGGCGTGCCGGCCGTGTATTAATCGTCAGATTGATATATTTGCGAGGTGCTGGCGTACTAATATGATATGTGGCAGTAACACCCAAAGACTTGAACTTATTGCGCCTTCTGGGTCGACTACGAGATCTGGGTTGGTTGTTGCGTTTGCAGTAGCCATCTTTGTGACCAACAGTATGGCATTGACGGCATTTATGCTGTTTGAATGGGCACAAGTTTGCGAAATGCCAGGAGCCACAGTGCCAGCAGGCTGATGGTGGTTTATGCTGAGGATGACGCGGTGCGGTTGATGTCGACGGTACTGGATGCACCGCATGCACTTCTGCTGCATTTTGGCTACCAGACTGCACCAAGGCGGTATCGTTATGAATGTTGATTAAACGCTGATATTCTTCGCCGACGTCTTTCAAAGTCATTCGTGGATCTTGTTCCAGACGATTTAATAGTCGTGTGCGTATATCAGCAAATTTGGGAGACTGCAAACCACAGATGAAAATCAATACCTTGAACTGGTCTTCTGAGAGTGATTTCAATTTAAAACGTTCACATGTGCGATTGACTATACCCAACTGAGTATGGATATCATCATTTTCGTTCAAAACTAGTTTCATGCAATGATATCGAATGTTGAATAACGATCTCTGATCACCAAACTGATGACGAAGGGTATGGACAGTTTCATCGAATGATCTTTCACTGGGCTTCTGTGGCAGAATTAAGTTGCAGTATTTATCTAGCTCATCTGCTCCCAATTTACGAAGTAGAAGCCGTACTTTCCAGGCATCGTCTTTATCCGCAAAGTCTACTCGAAATAGGTCTTCATATTTGCGAAACCAGGTATCAAATGTTACGTTCGCATCTGGATCATAAACGAATTCTGAGATGCTACTACCAATGCTGTCGTTGGCTGTAGATGAATCAGCAGAGCGTGATATTTGTAGACCAGCAAGCATTTCCATCAATTTCAGCTGCTGTTCCATTAGTTTCTCTAAACGCAGTGGGTCCATCTTCAGCAAACCCGTCGCCAAATTTGTTATGTATGTGAATATGAGGACCTTGTAGACTATGAGCGAATCTAACTACTGCGCTGGCTAATCTGTCTTGATCGCACGTCAACAACGACAACAATAATACCGCCGGGCACGCAAGACCAATAAAAGAGAAGACTGGACGTTGATATGAGAGCTTTTACTGTCTCAACAACAGTCAAAAATGTTAAACAACAACTCCGTATTTATACAATTAGAAAAATCAATGTCACATTTTAAAAATATTAACGACCTTGGGAATTCAGTAATTTAAATCAATAATCACGCAGATGCGTGAAATCAATGATTATGCTAGTGTGTGAAATAAATAATGAATATTACTGATTCACCTGCGTATATATTATATTTTCTTGGGTTCCTCATGGAACATTGGGCCTCAGCAACACATCTCCATATCACTCTATTCTCTTCAGTCTTTTCTAGCTGACTCGACGACCGCCTATGCGCTTCTTCACATGATCTCCTTCATGTGACCCACGCCCCCCAAGTTGTTTGCCTTCCGGGTTCCATCAGAGGGTCTGGTGCGTGATGTCACTCCACTGTCTCTTCAACGTATGCCTAATTCATCTTCATTTCTTTCTGTATGTTTGTTGGGCGGTTGGTTCGTTGACAGAGTTCCTTTTGCGTTGCTTATCCTTTCTGGCTTGCTATCTGATCTTCAATATCGAGGTAGTGTGAGGACATCTGTCAAGGAACTTAGCCCTAAGTTCCTATCGTAATGAAGACTTAAGCGATTGAGCCGATAAATACTATGCGCTTTCTTCAACTTTAAATCCAAAACACCAGTATTCCTTGAACGAAATTATATTGTTTGGCAATTAAAGTGAAGAAAACTACAAAGTTTTTATTCGTATTCAAATCCAGTCTTCTTTCAACTTGCAAGCGATCGTTCCATTCGCGCCTTCAATTGCCCGCCAATGGTTGCCAGTTCCAATAAAACAAACGTTCAATGTTCACTTCCATTGACACTCCCCGGCAAAAAAGGGTCCATCCCTTTTTTCCACAACGGCGGTAACCTTGAACTGAACTGCCAATGCGGGAACCTGGGCCAATCGGGACTAGGCTAAAATTGGAAAAGCAAGACAAAAAAGCCCAACACACAGCAAACATACCACATCACACCGACACGCTCTCCCCGGCGCATGGGGTCTACGCTGTCTGACGACAATACCACCACTGATCTCGTTCACAAAGTATCGATTGCTTCATTCCACTCTAGCCCAATCCTCTCCCCGGCGTATCCAATCGCGTACGCTGACTCTAACTCTACTCGATTCGTTCACAAGTTTAGAAGCGAATTCAGAAGTACTTACAAAAACATTACAAGATGATTCACACAATGCGACAACTATAAAATTAACCGACAATCAGATGAATCGGAACCCACTGAATTACTCAACACAAGCATATGTACAATCAATATATCAAATGTTGTGGATTCTGCCTTGACGAGCTACCCTTGAAGAACTGTAGGACTTACAGCAGTACGCCTACATTTCTTCTCAGGTTGACGATCCAAGTGGAAGACGTCCGGATACAAACAAAATTAATCAACAGATAGAAGAGGGATGATACCAATTCATTATATACAACATGAACATATGTACACCAAGTACGATGGACTGCTCTTCGACGTACTACCCTTGAAGAATTGTAGGACTTACAGCAGTACGCCTACAACCCTTCTCAGGTTTACGCCCTTAAGTTGGAAAATCGTCGTTGAGCTCATTTGCTGACCTCCTTCCATCATCTATATCCTCGACTCTGAATGGTAACACGCCCATGACATTGTATCGTGGAAGGTAGATGACTAACAAACATACGACGTATCTGACCAACCAAGCGAATGTACAGAGTAATTTGCACCAAAGATAATAACATTCAAATAGTAGTTTGAAACCTGAAATGCCTTTATTCGTGCAAGTCAGTCTAACGATTACCCTCTTGTACACAGTTGGCTTATCGTCACTAAACTGGCCATTGACTTTCGTCCCTTCGAACGGACCGACACTAGCATAGTCACTGCATAAGACACGTTGATTCATGAACGACTCTTTTACTGCATATGACAACACCAACGACGACTGGCTGACACCAGTTGATGAACTTAGCGGTGTATCAGAAGCTGTTGTTGTTAGACCTTTAGGAGGTTGTCTAACCACAGGATTACCACCACTGCTATCTTTTATTATTGGCTCCAGTTCAGTTTTAACATCTGTCGATAGTTGGGCTACACTCGGATCACTTACAGTGATGGCCTCACGAGTATCCATACCTTCTCCAACCGCATCTGCCTTTAATTCTGCTTCACGTTCAAGTTGTACAGAACCTTCAGTCAACTCAGTAGTAGTAGGCATTCCGCTAATCTCATCATGATCAGCTACAGACAAATGTGAACTACCGTGACCATTGTCAGAAATACTCACTATACCGCCGCCTGTATGATCGACTTCATCATTTTCACACTCTTTAATAACAGCCGTAGATGACTCAGGTTCTTCCTCATGAATCATTAAAGGTTTAATTCCTTTACTTTGACTAGTATTACCTTGTAAACTTGTGGAGTGAGAACTGGACACTGAAACTGTAACCCTCTTCGTATGCACAAACTGAGGTGTCGTCTGAGACACTCTTTTCAACAATGGATTACCAGTTACGACTACAGGCTTCTTCACCGCACCATTATCGATACACGATTCGGAGTCAGAACATGATGACGCTGACTTCACATTTAACTTGCCACTAAACTTGCTCATTGCTTCACAGTTCGCCTTTGTATGCACTTCTTGCAAACGGACGAAGCACAACCGTGTTTGTCTTGCAGCTTGTAACTTATCCGTTGGGGATGTCTCACTAAAGCTGTCACAATCATTAGGTTTACTAGACACCATACAGCTTTCTCGATATCCACTACGCTGAGACCCCTTCGTCATAAATGATTGCATTTTGCTCTCTGATTTCTCTATTCCAGGGGTAGGATGCAGTATACTAGCAAACTTGCTCAAAGCTTGGTTGACACTGTCTTTCACCAGGCTCACAATGTCATCCAACCCGGGCTCTAAACCCTCCTCCTCTAGACGTGAACAAACCTTTATGAACTTCCTTTGTAGACGAACAGGTAATCTCTTGGCAACAGTCTCAAGCACGGAACTTGAGTTCAATTCATCTACGCAGTTAAAAGACATGAGTGTATTTCTATATACCATCAAATTATCAAAGAACTCTGCAAGTTCCTCTGCATTATCGTTTAACTGTGATCCGTTACCTTTCACTGTCTCGAAAATACTACGGGATATCATATATGGTTTTCCAAACCTTTGACGTAGTATCTTCATTGCCTCGGTATATCCTTCGTTCGGGGGCATAAACTTGCAGCACTGTATGGCTCTTGCAGCCACACCAGTACAATATCTCAATAAATACATTAACTTCATTTCATCATTTAATACAAAACCACTCAGCATGACCTCAAACTCTTTGATGAACTGTGGGTAGTCGGCTGGGTTTCCATCGAAGTATCGCGGTTCAAACTTAGGCAATCTTAAACCCTTACTATCCCTTAACGGTGAAGCGTGAACATCAAACTTAACATGCTGAGCATCATACATTTCATTACAATTAACAGGCAACTCATCGTTACTTACTTTTTTGTCTGCTTCCATGGTGCCACATCCCTTTCTTGACCCAGGCATTATCCACGTCACCAAAAAATCCAAACTGCGTTGATAATCCTTGTCCAAAGAGAAGCTGGCTGCAGATCTAGTAAGTACACCCAGAAGATTTCCAGAAGGCGCCCACGAAGAATGAAAACTGTTCCCGAAGACGAACAGACGAATAAAAACTGTCAAGGAACTTAGCCCTAAGTTCCTATTGTAATGAAGACTTAAGCGATTGAACCGATAAATACTATGTGCGTTCTTCAACTTTAAATCCAAAACACCAGTATTCCTTGAACGAAATTATATTGTTTGGCAATTAAAGTGAAGAAAACTACAAAGTTTTTATTCGTATTGAAATCCAGTCTTCTTTCAACTTGCAAGCGATCGTTCCATTCGCGCCTTCAATTGCCCGCCAATGGTTGCCAGTTCCAATAAAACAAACGTTCAATGTTCACTTCCATTGACAACATCTGTTGATGAAAGTCTGCAGCCTATCGGAAATGCATATAACGCCTGTATATTCTCTTAAATAATTAAAATGATGGTGAAAAGGGAAGTGATTGTGAATTTCAAATCCTGTAACCAGTTAATTTCTTTTAAAATTATTTGAAGATTTAAACAACTTCACTAAATGGAGTGGGGATATCTGTAGGAACACGAATGTTTGTGTAAATACGTACTAAACTGTGACTGGTTGTATTCAGTGTCTTGCGTCGGTGGTGGTTCACTGGTGGAATGGTTGCCATTCACACATGTGGTTCGGCTTCAATTCCTGGTCGATGCACTCATAACTCTCACCTAACTAATAGTAACCCAGATAAAGAGGGAAGGTTAGCAACCTCATCCTGTCAATAACAACACAACTGAAACTTTTAAAAAGCTTGAATCCCTATTTTCCTCTGAGAACTCAAGGTGTATCCCGAAGGTTGTTCGCTAACACCAGCCCATCTGTTTCATCTCTATATAAATTACTCAAATCAATGTGCACCGTGATGGCGAGCTACCTAGAATGGTGGCCACATTGCAAACCTGACTGATAGAATTCAGTCTGCACCAAAGAAAGGATTAGACACATCGCACTAGTTACTAGTGTCCAATCAAAATACCCACTACAGTCCTACAGGAGGTCAATCGCGAGCCCGAATAGCTCAGTGGTAACGTCTCTGACTGCAGTACTCACTGGGTGAAGCGGGTTCGAATCTCAGAAGGGACATGAGTTCCTTCAAGGTTGCAGATACGCCTTGCTGACTGAGTGTCAACTAGCACGAAACCTAGGTGCATCTGAGGCTTTGCCGATTGCCTCCAACTATCTAATATTACTCAAAATTCAACAGAATAATTTGTAGTGGAGTATTTTAATTTATAAATTAAGAATGCATATAATTATCAACGTTTAAATACACGTGGCCAATCTATGGATGTGTATCAACTCTCTCTCTCTCTCTGTGGAAATATAGAATTTGAAGTGTTGTAAATACAAATTCTGATTAACTATCGACTATCTGAATTGGTTGTATTTCCTCGTAACTTGGCTGTTCATGCCTTGACAGGCAGAAAGAATCTCTCAGTCTTCAGTCGTGTGAACTTAAAGTTGGCTGATTTTTTTCTATTTCTTTGCATTCCGGGTGGAATACAGAGCTTCAAGCTTGAACTTCGGAGTTTCAGTAGTAGAGTGGTATTGTGTTTTACAAAGTGGGGTTGCTAGCCTCACGCTCAACCTTCTTTTTTCCCGGACCTACTACTCGCTAAGCAGCGAGGTTGAAGAGTGCGTCAGCCAGGAAGCGAACCCGGACCGACTGCGTGTTTTGTGAGCACTTTACCATTAAACCATTGACTGCTGTAACAAACTAATCACTGCATATAAATCCAGGTAGGTGGCAAGCTGATATTGAGCAACTTTCTATGTTATGCCTAAATCCTTTTTCCAAAAGATGTTTTGGTGTTAAAACACCTTTTTTTGTTGATTGGCTTCCATCTTCCCTTCTATACATTCATGCTGTCATTTCTACTCACTCTATTTTTTATTATAAAGGAAAAAGTTGCCGAGACAGCAAAGTTACAACAACAACATCATGCAGAATTTACTACCTCGGAACAAGTTTCAGATAAACGAATATCAAAAGCTGCTGTTCACTTGGAGTCTCGTGTTGAACGGTTAATTAAAGAAATGGATACAATGGTAGATAAGTTGGATGATAAACGTCAAAAATTGTTAAGAGATATTGAAGTAAGCTGTCAATATATTTCATTTCATTTGTGTTGTATTGTATTGTTTGTATTCACTTGACGTAGAAATGTTTAATTTTCTGGTCATGTGTGTGCAGTATGTTTGCTGGATATTTTCTTTTTTCTTATTGCTTTCTTTCCGAATCGGGGGGGGGGGGCGTACGATGTCAAGTTTTAAGTTTTGAAGCTTCACTGGTGTTGTTTTTACAGTGTGGGCTATCCAGCCTCACCCAACCTTCCCTGTTTTCCGGGCTTACTACTCGCTAGACGAGGTTTAGGAATACATCGGTCGGGAGTCGAACCCGTACCACAAGCGCGCAGTTGGATTGAATGGATTTTTGAAAAAAACAAGTAGTTCGGCGAAAAGACTCTTTTCGGAGATTTCATTTTTTTAGCTGTACAGTCGCAATCATTCTATTTTTTCAAGAAAGAGTGCAGCAACAAAATTGATGAGTTGTCATAATCGTATTTGTCAATGCATAAGAGGAGGAGTTAAATATTTGCGTATTTGAGTTGCGCAAAAAAGTGAATAATTTAATGAATTAGTTGTAATCAGGATGCACATAGAAGGGAAAAAGAATATGAAATTACTTTAGGGTTCTAAGGAAATACAAGGGTTATATGGAGTTAGAAAAACAAACAAACAAAAATCAATTGAATTTTCTTTTTAGATTTTCCCGTCGATCGATTGGACCGAATCGCTCGGTCTAGTGATCTAGTGGATAACGCGTTGGCGTTTGAAACTATGGGCACTAGGTTTAAGCCTCGGTGGGAACATCATCACTCACTGACTGGGGAGTGCAGACACATCCAAATGACGAGTCCCAAATACGACGAAATGCGCATTCTGACTGCATTCCACTGCTAGTCACCATCCACCAATTAAACAAAAATCAAGTTGATAGAAAACAACAAGGTCGTTACCACGATAGTAGAAGTGGCTGAATAATTTTTTTTGGCATGCAAAGGTATGGTTTCTCTTTCTAAGTGCCTAGAGCTTCAACAATGTAGGGAGGCAAAAACGTATTGTCTTTGGCGGGTTATTCTTCACTTTGTAGATTACTTTAAACTAGGCGTTGATTGAGACAGAATGACCAGTGTTGACAAAGTATTCAATTATCGCCACTACAGCTTTTCTGCCACCCTCTTAGACAGTATCAGCGTCGAGCGACCAGTATATCTGGCTCCACAGGAACACATGTATTTTTTTCGGGCACCTTTGCAATATCACATTTTCCTCCGTGTTTTGTGTACACCCTGACTACAAGTCATTCATTAAATCATTTATATTGTTACGAAACTCTAATACACCAATCCAACCAATGTCAGCCCATGATGTAATCCTGTAACCAATCAAATCCCTACAAACCAACACTTGAATATTGATGAGATGCTCATTGGCGACTTGCCCTATTCAGGTAGGTAGTTACCTGGGGTTCTAGTGAGAAATCGTGACCAGTAGGGTGCAGCAGGTCGGGTGTGAGGACAAATACTCGCCGAAGACATTGGCTAGCGGTTGCGCTATATCGTGAATTGGCAGAAGTTGGAATTCATCGGCTGGCCATTGGAACGGGTCTCAGTGGCTTAATGGTCTACGAGCTCGCCTTGTAACCAAAGGGTCCTGAGCTCGAACCCTGGTGGTGGGCGCGTACTGCTGAAGGGCCTCAAACTAGGCTGAAGAAACAGCTGTCCAGTACTCCCAGGTTTTCCAATGGTTCTCTAACCAATGTCAGCACATGATGAAATCCTGTAATCCAACTTCTCTTATGCATTGGCTAATATTAACATCAGTAACCATGACAGCTCCGAAAAGAGTTTCTTCGCTGAACTACATGGTTTGTTCTTCTCATCAACGGCTGGATGGAAATGATTCATGAATAAATCTGTTCAGTATTTCTTTCGTAGGTAGTAGTTTTTTTACCACTTGTAACACTTTAGTTAGGTTTTGTAGTGCGTTTTTTATAGATTTTAATGTACATTATTGTAGATTATTGTTAGTAGACAATACAGTATTTTGATTGGTTGTTTCTCACAGGAAGTTAACCTTGCATCTCTTTAAGGCTGTGTCAGATCATCTATATGCTAACTGTATCCGCCTACGCAAAGTCTGCTATCCATCTTTGACCTTGTTTTCACATGACTAATATTTGAGACATAAACATTGACGTCAATTACTGTCTACCAATTTGGCTAGCAGCCATCTCTCACCACAGTATAATACACAAATAGTCTGAAGGAATCATTTAACTTTAAATTATGTCGTCTATCAAATCAAAAATTTCTGTTCAGAGTTTTCTCTCGAGAATTATTCTCAATGATTAAATTGAAATATAATTAGAGGTGTTATCGTTCAGTAAGATTTAATGTTAAAATAAAAGTTAATAGAAGTCGGTTACATATTCCTCTTCAATGCAAAAACGTAGTCTATGTTTAAGTTCATAATACATATTTCTATGATGTATAGTTCCTTTTTTAAAAAAAAGTAACTTTTATCTCCTGTAAGGGATTAATGTGTTTACTCTGAAATTCGTTACGTTTTCATGATCCCGCCGTAATAACCAAAACCCAAATATTTCGATCTAAACTTAGGAAACTAATCGATGCGTTCTTCTCTATAGCTTACTAAACTTGCGCGACCTACACACAGTGGAAATTTACGTTTCGACAATGTCAAAATCTGGTTTTGACGTCATAGCATCTGTGTACTGCTAAATGATAACAATCTATATCAAAAGTCAGAATCGGAAAGGCAAGATACGTCTTCATCAACCTGAAACCAGTTTGGAAATCTTCTGCACTGCACTCAGCCAGCATAAAGAACAAAATTCGGATTTTCAACACCAATGTCAAGTCGGTCGATCCTTCTATATGGGTCAGGAACTTGCACTATGCTCGCGTCACGAAAAGGATTTCCAACAAGCCATTGCAAACCTTTATCAACAGCCATCCCCTTCACTGGCTCCATACCATCAGCCCCAACGGGTTGATCTCAGACGAAATATCAGCACGAATACAGAGGGCTAGGTTCGCATACGCCAGTTTACGTCGTCTCTGGCGTAGACGCGATATCCGACTATCGACCAAAGGGCGTGTGTACTGCTCAACAGTCCGCTCCGTCCTCCTTTATGGCTGTGAGACCTGGCCATTGAGAGCAGAAGACATGAAAAGATTATCTGTGTTCGATCATAGGTGTCTGCGTTCTATCTCCCGCGTGAAGTGGTATAATAAGGTGAGCAATATTGAGGTAAGGCATCAGTCGAGTGCTAGGTAAGGCGGGGAAATCAATCGATGAGACTGTGAAATTACATCGACTGAGATGGTTAGAGCATGTGTTACGTATGCCTAGCCATCGCCTTCCTCGACGGGCAATGTTAGCTGATATAGGGCCAGGCTGGAAAAGAGCTAGCGGCGGTCAAACCAAAACATGGCACCAGTCAATGAAATCCACAACAGTTAGTCTAAGTCACGTAGGGAGATGTAGACTTCCTGGTTGGGGTCCTCGGGACGGTAAAACCAATGGTTGGAAACAATTGGTGACATGGCTCAAAATCGTTCTCAATGGCTGGTGCAGATGCATCCACTCCTTGTGACTTATGATTTCCAATTAAACTGTTTTATTCTTCGTTATTACTACTCCTTTGTCTCACACCTCTGTTTACTGTCTCTATTATGCATTTCTCCTACTTTCTTCTCTTGCTTTGTGTGCTACATGGAGTGTGGCGACTTGAACTGCCGCACATCAGTGCAAAGTTCTATGTCGAAAACCGACCGACCGACCGGCTCCATACTAAAGATCAAATGGCCAGAAATAATAAGTAACAAGAAAGTCTGGCTGAGAACAAACCAACCAAGAACCGATCGCTTAACAAATATGTAGCAGAAAGTGGAGGTGTATTGGACATAATCTAAGGAGACCGTCGAATGACATCGCGCGCAATGAAGGCCATTGCTCGAGTGGAATCCCAATGGGAAGCGACGAGTGGGTCGTCGGTAAGACGGTGACATGAAGGAGATCGTGCTAGGAGGAGGAGATGAGAAAATATGGGCAATTGTGGACCCAGCTGAAGAGGACGGCAGAAGATAGGACAAAGTGGAGATGTTTTGTTGAAGCCCTATGTTCCACTCGGAACCCAAGGGAATAATGAATGATGATGATAATATCGAAAATGTCAAACTACCTCAACAGTGCCATCTGGCATCTAATACAGTTCAAAAGTTCCTCACTTACAAAATACATACTGTACAACCAAGTTAAATGACCAAACACAATCGTAAACTACCTGAGGATCATTAAGAATATTTCCGACAAAGTGAGGTCAAAAATTTACCTGCAAGAATCAAACAAAAGAAAACATGTTTCCTGCAGAACAGTCCAAGGTCAAGTAGTCATTCAGTGTCATGGCCTTGAATTCATTCAAACAAAATCATAGTCATAAAACAACTCATTATTATCAAAGGTCCACTATCATACAGCAACATCAAAGTGAAACATTGAAAATCGGAGTTAAGCAAATCAAAAAACAAACAAAGACAAATAATAAGGATTAAGTTAAAAGAACGATGATATTACAGGTCAAGCGAAAAACGGGTAACAACTCCAAAATGAGTTGAAATATATATCAAATAATTATCAGTATTGTAAATCGATTGTTCATGGAGGGATTTTCAGATCAATTATTTTGCCACACCCATTTTCTCAGATAGTTTCATTTTTCTTAATGTTTACTACTGACCTACAGTCACAATACTGTAATTAAATGAATTTTTAATTTTTATGCCAACAGTCCAATTATCGTTACACTTAATTCTAATATTTAGTGAGTATAAATTCTAATTGATTCTGTCCTATACTTATTATATTATTACATTAATATTCCTTTCGGTTCCGAGTGGAACGTAGGACTTCAGCGGTACATCTTCATTTCACTCTATTCTCTGGCTCCATGATTGCCCATGCTCTTTCTTTTCCTCCCAAAATATTCTTCTCTGTATCACCTTATCATGCCTAACTCGTCGTTCCTCATTTGGGTACCACTCGACGGGTCTACATGGCGCAATTCCACTCTGTGTATATCCAATTCATCTCCACTTTTTTTCTGCATGTTTGTTGGGCGGCGATAGGTTGGTTGGTCGCTTTGTTGTCAGAGTTTCTTGTTATTTATCGTTTTTGGCCATCTGATGTTCAGTATTGAGTGGAGGCAGCTGTTGATGAAAGTCGCTAGCCTGTTCGTAATACGGTAAGACTCTAAAGTATATAGAAGCGCTGGTTGACTTGATGCCAGTGTTGAAAATGTGGATTTAGAAGCTCCCGTCTTTTATGGTTTCTTTAGCTTAAGATTACAAAGAGCACGGGTTATATATTCTCTTTGCTACAATTTGATTCTGTCCAGTACTCCCAGGTTTTTCAGTGGTTCTCTAACTGATGTCAGCTCATGATGAAATCCTCCATGAAATGCGAATTTATCAGGTCAGATGTAATACTTTTTGAAAATAAGTTGAGTGAACTAAAGCCAATAAATGTTAGAATGTGATAACACAAAAGGAAAAGGGTGGATGCGAACGTCTGGTGCTTACAGCACAGGATTAGTGGACATATATAGAGCTGAAGGGAAACCCTGACTCCAAACCTGTGGTTTAGTACATGGGTTCCAGAATTCGAAGAGATCGAACGATGTATGAACATGTTTTGGTCACTGGGATCCATGGGAACATAGCTCCTGACTCTGTTCTACTGCCTTGTGGAACAAACTTCAATTCAAAGGCTCAAGGAGGCGTGGTCTTTTAAGAAGAAGACTACCTGTCTCGATCTGACGTCCGAGTAGTAGTAGTAGTGTTCCAGCCCTCGCACAAACTATGAGATTTTTTGTGGCGCAACTGTTGAGGCCCATAATGTTCCAAGTTGGTGACTTAATACACAAGTAATACCAAGAGTACAATGAGGGGAATTTACAAAATAAGAAGTAGTATAAGGTGTCTTTTTAAAATGATATACTTCTCTAGGTTGGATTCGTAACCACTTTAGACCTCTATCGTGTTTAATTTGTCTTCGGAGATGCTGTTAATTTCATTTGTCTAGATTATAGATAAATTTAAACTGAGTTATTGAATTTTCGTAGTTCATAGTCTTTTTTTATAAAAACGTAACCAACTAAACCGTAATTCAAACATATACATTGATTGTAGTTAAAATTATTACATATTAACGTCATCACCATATTTTTTTGTTTCAAATCAATCGACTTATTTTAGCCACCGGTTAAATTTTATTTTTACGTCAAATACCTAAGGCTTTGTAAGTTTATTTGGCCAATTTTTCTATTAGCACGTCGACTTTTTATGCTGTCTGTTACCGTGAACTTTTGTATGACACTTTTTTGCCTGACTATTATTATTAGGACACAAACTTGGTACATTACGGGCACCAAGAGATGCCCCACACAAAGTCTCATAGTTTCTGTGAAGGCTGGGATACTTCGCAGACGGCCACACTGAAGCAGGTGGTTGTCTTATGGAGCCACCCAGCGAGTTTCTGACTTGAAATCAAGGAAGTGGAGCTGCGTTCCCATGGTTCCCGGTGACCGAAACCGGTTCATATCCCATTTTATACGTTCGGATTCTGGGACGCATGTACTACACGACAGGTTTAGAATTAGGGTTTCCCAACTCCCCTAGATAGATTTGGATGTCCACCGGTCTGGTTGTAAGCGCCAGAATTTTCCTATTCTTTTTTTCCCTCAATGTATCGATTGGATTATTTTTCCCCCATTGTGTGACACTTGCGGTAGCATCAATACTCTTGATTCATTTTCCATTCATTAATTAACTAAGCAAGCCTCAATCGGTATATATTTCATTTGAACTGATGTTTATTTAACTGTTTTTTGATTATATTTATATCGTATACATTTTTATTTTTATTTTATAGATTCGTGCTAGTCATATAAAAGATTCAATTGAAGAAGAGGAACAATCAAAAATGATTGATGCAATTAAAGCAGATCATCAACGTGTAGTAGATATGAATGATTTACTCGAATCATTGAAACGTATTCAAAGTGTTCATGATCATAAACGTTGGGAGAAAATTTTAAAAGTATTAGATGAAGATAAAGATGGTAAAATTGAATTGAAACATATCCTATCTGTAAGTTGTGTTAATTTACCACCAACTCCACCCCCCATCCCACCACCTTCTAAATATCATTTATTTGTCTGCATACTCGATGTATTCCAACTCCACTTTACTTAATATTGCCATTTTGGACAACAGCCAGATATGATAGAGAAGATTTGTAGCTCAGGTGGATGATTTTGATGTGGTTGTGTTCTCTGAGCTGGATAGTTAATTTGCGAAGCTTTCATCGCCCTACTAGGCGACATTTTCAGCGCATACTTCAATTTGAAGTGAGCTTTTAGATTTCTCCACGAGTTTATTAATCATCTCTCCCGGTGACCTTGGACGTGACTGGTTGTTTTTGTGTGTTTTCACACCTTCTAGGTTACTTGTATTGGAACTGATTGTTTCTTTGACTTGAACTTTGACCCTTTGTGTGTGTGAGGTTTCTTTCTTATCGGTTGATAAATTTTGTCTATCTCAATGTGTCTATTGATTGATGATTCACTGGAGATGTCGCCTAGTAGGGCGATGAAAGCTTCGCAAATTAACTATCCAGCTCAGAGAACACAACCACATCAAAATATTCCCCAGAGGAAAACTCTGTTTCTTTTGGTTAAACGTGGATCAGTCAAATAAGAACATTCTTCTCGATGACTTCTTCATCAGGTTCTACAGTTATATATAATAGCTGGAGGATAATTGTCATTAATAACATTAATGTTCCAAATAACATTGAATCACTAAGCTTAATAGAGTACAGTTCAAAAAGGATATGTAGGTGATAATGTGCATAAATATAACACTAGATTGAATATCGGTTCCACAACAGGACAGGTTGGTGATATTCATTGGACCCGTTTCTTTTGCACACAGACCTCCGGTTGTTTTAAGCGAATTACAATGACCTCTGTTGTTTAGAGTATTTGGTATCTAGAGGCCTTTAGCTGTTTATTTGATGATAGATGAAAGAAAATCTTTCAATACTGGCATTATAGTCTATTTGAACAGAGCGATCTAACATAGAACTGTTCATGGCTTTTGCTACACTTTTATGTAGCCAAAAGGGTAGGTGTTCCCGAGCACGAAGGACTAAGTTGCTAAAGCGATGACCGATATAATTGACTTCAGTTGAACTCATAGATACAAGGAGAGATGGCTAGCCTAGGTATTTCGTCTTGTTAATTGAGGAATCAATCTTGTGGAAGATGTGAGCTGCAGCTTACCAGTACACTAGGATTACTTGTTTATTTCGGAATTGATTGTTGTTTTTTAAAATATAATCTTCCTCTTTTTTAAAATTAAATTTTATCCCATACACATATATATTCTTCTTGATAAACCTGAAAGCAGGGGAAATTTCCTAAAACCAGGACAATAGGAGATTTATCATGTGAGATATAACGAATGCACTATTAATTTAATGAAGGAAAATAGATGAATCTGTTATATCGGTGACAGGGATGAAATAAACAATTTTTAAAAAGATTTCAGAAATAGGCTGCCATCATGATTTTATCATGTAATTAGATTGTGGTTGTGGTAAAGCATGTGCAAACATGGTTGTATGCTCCTGTCCTGTGTCTTCATTGGACAAATGTTTCTACAATAGTTTTAGGAGCTTAACAGTCTTCATTGTCTGTCAATCTTAACTGATATGATGATTATGTTGGAGACTTATTACCTTACTGGCTGGCTGACTGCATCAAGGAAACCCCCGCCAGACAATCTACATTCCCCTGCGTGGAAGCCTCAAACCAACTGTTGACGACATCATGGACTGATTCAAGGTTTTGGTTTGAACACCCCTAACTGTTCCAACCTAACCGTATGTCAGCTAACATTGCTCGTATAGGAAGATAGGACATGAACATCTGTGGTCGAAGACAACCGGCCTCTTCATATCTTCCCCTTTTCAATGACTATGTCTCACAGCTACAAAGGAGGACAGAGCGAATTGCTGCCCATTATAGTCAGCTGGATATCACGTCTACGCCAAGAATGACGTAGGTTGGGAGATGTCACATCAGCCTTGTTGAGATTCATCAGCGATCAACCCACTGGGTTGGCTGATACGACTTCCCAAATAAGTGAAGTGGTAGACACACTGTGCCACTCCACTCCGTATCTTTAAGCTAGGCATCGGTGTTGTTCAGTCCTGCAGAATTATTTTACATTCGACTGGATCGAATTGAATTCCAAACATGCGAAGATTTTTGCCCGAAGTGTTCAGACAACTCTGTATTATGTCAGCATCTTCACCTAGGAGGACAAGATCATCCTCATACTCTAAATCGACTAGACTGTTCTCTGGCAACAAATCAATAATTCCTAAGTCGCTAAAGTCAGTTAGGTAGGTAGGAATAGGGACATGGGCATCCCAGATGGACATTGTGTTAATCTTTACATTTCCATCAATTTCTTTTTCAAGTTTATTTATCCTTTCTTCTTGTGTGTTTTTTTTCTTCTATAGGTGATTGAACTTTTGGGTGAAGGAAATGTTAAAGTTTCCAGTAAAGAAATTACTCGTATTCTTGAAATGATTGACAACGAACAATTGGCTAATGCAATCTCATTAGAATCAGAGTTAAAAGCAGATAAAAGTAGTTCCAATGCATCGCTAGAAACTTCTACTCAGGTACCTTTAAAACAGAAAAATAATAGTGTGAAGGAAGACAGTGAACGCTCAAAAAGAGAAGATAAAAATTAAATACACTCTATTTTTTTCCTTAAATCTATTTACTATCTGTGACTCTCCTTTAGTGTGTTGACTTACCAATATTCCGATCTGAAGGTTGTAAGTTTCCTTTAATTATTTCTATAGGTTTATATATATACCTACTAACGTGTGTAGGATATGTTATTACTACTACTTCACAGCTATATTATTCACAATATTATTATTATGGCAATGATGCCTTTTCGCTGTTGTGTATACATTAGTACATATATATATGCATTAAAATACCGAATTTGTAAGATAATCGTGTACCATCAGTACCATTATACAACTTTCTTGTCCTCTCAATTTTGATTGACAAACTTATTATTTAGTTTATGATCCTTTTTTGAATTGTTTGTTAGTTTTTACTTGCAGATGAACAATGCTAACATTACTATTATTTTCGACAAGTTCAATTCATGTACATGAAGATCATTACATATAATGATAAAAAAATATTTTTCAATAGTTTGCGTATTGTATAAAAAGATTTGCATTTTGATTAATAAATGCTTAGAGATTAGTTTAGTAAGTTGGCGTATATCAAGCGTACAAGTCCAGCTAATAAGGAACAGAACCGAATGAGATAGTATTTAGATAATTAATGACTGTGTGAACAGTTAGACAGCTTAAGTCAGTACAAAATATGATTATATTAGATGGTTGCAGGCAATCGGCAGGAAGCCTTCGACCTAGGTTTCGTGCTAGTTGACACTCACCAGTCAGAAAGGCGTATCTGCAACCTTGAAGGAACCCATGTCCCTTTTGAGATTCGAACCCGCGTCACCCAGTGACTGCAGTCAGAGACTTTACCACTGAGCTATTCGGGCTCAATGGTTGATTGCTCTTTGAAAGTGCCTTCTGCTTCGTTGATCGGGTAAATGCTTAGGAGTCAAAGACTTGTCCGTGCTATTGAGAAAGCAATTTAACATTTTGAAAAATAGTCTATCCTGATTGGTTTAATCAATCTATATTTTGTTCAGTAAATCCATCCTGTCAGCACACTGACATGAATTGAATTTCGAGAAATAAATGTTTGTCGTAGAAGTTGAACACTTCAAGTGACGATTTCGATCTGGACTGGACCATTTAATATTAGTGACTAGGGTAACTACTATGTATCATTGATGTTTTGTATCTTCAGGTACCAAGTGGTCAGTTAGTGTACAAAGTTCGTTCTTAAGAAACTTCTGTCAAATCAGTGTCTGTCTCTCGCTAAAGTATGTTTTTATTGTTAGAAAGGCCTGATGGTATGTCTAAACTATACGACAGAGGAAACTATTGTAGAAGAATACAATGTTCATTCATTCCCCTAAATAGCATATACATTTTGCAGATTACTCATGTCTTTTAGCACCACCTGTCTACTTAGACTGTGAAATATATTTTGACGGATTTGTATGGACTATGTGATTTCATGGTGCTCGCTTCCCGTTGTTTCAGAATAGTCGAACTACAGTACAATACCATTGGATGTTGCGGCTTTGCTTAAAGCAATAAGAGGGGTGAAATTAATGCTAACATTAAGATACCCCGTCGAGCAACCCACACTCTCTCCCACTTCTGGTAATTGGAAGTGTTCGATTTCTTGATGGGCTCTGCTCTACTTTTTTCCTCTTAGATAAGAGAATTGCAAGATGTAAAGGAAATTCATGAAACCAGGTTAACTCCATTCGTTTCATCTATATTGATGGATCTGTCGTGCACATTCCAATGTTAAAGACTCTGTTTTAATTTTGCATATCTGCAAACTGACACCAACGCCATTTTACGCTTTCCCGTTGTGTCGTCTATACGCACATTCCTTGAATTTGTAGTAAAGCCGGTCCCGTTAGATAAGATCTAAACCATTTTCTTTGGACAATCTTTACCTTTGATTTCACTCAAATATACGACGCACTTCAGCAATTTTCTCTGATAACTAACTCTTTCTAATTTGCGTTCTGTTTTCAGTACTTACACGTTAGGTAGAATACTGAATTGTTGAGTACGTAGGTAAATTACGTTAAGTAAGGACTGGTAAAGTGTAGCTTATCAGCAGAGCTACCAGTTATTTACAGATCTGGTTCGCCCTACTTTTCGAGGTCAGTGTCTAGAATAGGTCGGAAGTAAGGTAATGTACTGATAGCGAGGTCTTTCCATTTCTTCCTGACCCAGATTATTTAAGCGCATTCTCGAGTATATCTTGATGAATGGTGTCGTGCGCAGCCCAAATAACTTCCGAGATACATTTGTAGGAAATCAACGGAAGTCATGAAATCTTTAAGGCGTCAGTCATTTTGCCCTCAGCGATTGATTTCTTTGTGTTGATGGATACACATTGAGAACAGTAGCATTTTCGGGCCACCATTGCGTGTGAAGAGTATGCCAGTGATTTGCAAAACAAATTAATCTTGCTTCCGTTTCCATCTCTCTCATTGGAATGAACAGAGTGTGTCAGTTATAGTTTGAACATCCTCTCGCTGTTGGTTTTGTGTCAAGAGGTTAAAGGATCACTGTAATCATTTCAAGTGTTGAGTTGGGCTGTTTCAAAGGTGTTTCATTGATTTTCGGTACAATGATGGGATATCTATCGCACCATTTAATATCCGATACAAAATAATACCTAGCGACAAATATTTTAGAAGATAAAAGGCGTGTGAAAGTGGGAGTATATTGAGCAATTCTTCAAAGTCTTTGTACTGTTCAAACTAGGTCGTCCCTAATGCGGGATATAATAATAATATATTTGTTCGTGTGGTGAGAGCTGGCTGCTAGCCAAAGTTGGTAGACACTAATTGACGTCAATGTTTATGTCCCCAATGTTGATGGTGAGAAAATGAGAACAAAGGCTTTGCGTAGGCGGATACAGTTAGCATATAGATGATCTGACACAGCCACAAAGGGATGTAAGGTTAACTTTCTGTGAGAAACAAACAATCAGAAGACTGTGGTTGTCTACTAACAATAATCTACAATAATGTACATTAAAATCTACAAATATGTGTTGATTTTCCTTAATAAACGATCTGTTGCCTGGCCTTGTCTTCTGTTTTTACATATTCACTCATTATTTGCATCCTGCAAGAGGTGTAGGCATTATTTACTTCTTATATTATTCAGGGTGGCATTAGAGGGAACCTAGTCTCCAAGGTAAAGTAGATGAGCTTAGGCAGTCAGCAGGTAGTTTGGTCAAAGTTGAGGTCTAGCAGGATAAATAACCATACAACAATTATGAGCTCTACTTCTGGCTGAGGTGGAAATAAAACGAGCTCGAAACCGACCAAAGAGTGTAACTAGCTTCGTAGGCAGCTCCGACAAGTAGCACTTATGTCATTATTATTGCAGACACTGCCACAATCCACTTCCGCCACTCCCTACTTCCTCATAGTCAGGACCAGCAGAAAAATAGTGATATGACCAAATATTATTAGACTGTTAGAGCAGAGCTGTCATTTTTATACTGAAATACGTGTTTTATGTCATCTTTATGTCTCAGAGTCTTTTATTTCCTTGAACTAAAAATTCTGAATCCTGACTGGTGAATATACTATTTTGTCATACTATTCCATAGTATTGATAATATTTAAGTAAATCAAATAATGATAGTATTAATAACACATTCCACGGGTGACGTGCTGCAGTCTTGTGTGATAGAGGTCTGAGCGAACACAAGACACAGAGTTCTTAAGTACCATTTGAGGAAAGGTGGCGAAAGACACACTTGTAGTTCACTGAAATGATTCAGACGTTGATGAAGATGTTATGAACTTGAATGAACTGAGCTAATTAACAGGTGCAGCAATATATCAATTATTTGTGCTATAGCACTTGTATTCCTGGTTCCCATATATTATTCTGTTTTTCTTATAACTCCCAAACTACTCAGCAGTTCAGAATAAGCACAGTGAAAGCATTACTACCAGTCCGACCATAAAGGAAAATTGAGACTAGTGTGCCTAGTCAAAAGGATGAAGGTCAATTGAGTTTACCCAGTAAGACCCAGTGACCGAAATACCCGGCACGAAAAACTGAGTCTGTGTGACTGCAAACGAGTCCCCTCGAATCGTAGCCTGATAAGTTCTTCTACTTGAATATTAGGCTATAGTAAAATAATTGAAATGTGATAACTTATGCTTCAGCCTGGCATGAGTGCGTCCATAAGCTCACTAGCGTGACGTAGAGTTGCTGAAACGTGAAGCAGCTTAACACAGATGATTCAGGGATTAATTTATTAGTGAGGACATGGGGATGACGACCAGACGTCGGATGGCTGATCAGTGATCAAACTGCCATATTTATTAGCAAAAGCAGCCAATCAGATCTTGATGTGATGTTCAACCCAGAATACCGGATATAATGGCGTTACTGCTATGTCTCCAGCCTATTTTATACCGCTTCAGGTGGTAATCCAAGTCACATATTTACAAGAGGTCTTGATCCTATGACAGGCGATTTAAAGCCTATGTCTGGAACATACACCATCTAAAACGTAGACAGTAGGATGCACTACCAGCAAAGCCATTTCTAGATCAGATTAAGAGGTAGACTCTGCCCACTCTTTATCTCAAAGCTGTCTTCATTACTATGCCTGATCAACTAATTGTACCCGCGTATCCTCTTTTTCTTTACTCCTGACATGTTTTCTTCGTTAATAATTTTTTCTGACCTTTTATCCTCATCCAACATTCGGCTAATAAATCAAACGATAAGTACCTTTCTGCTAGCCGCACCTTTTTACTTTCAAAATCAACCACCATTTTACTCTCCAAAACTTCATGTAAACTGGCAGGCCAGTGGTTCGATTGACCAGATGCAGATGTAATACGAATTACAAGCTATAGCAATGTCAATCTTCATATACACCAGAAGCAAGAACACACAAGTTTCCTGTTTCATGTCTAATTTTTAACTTCAAGCCATTTCCGACCTCTTAAAATCATCCCAAAAGAATTCGATTCAGTTCAAATCAGCTGGTAAATTGTATATTTATTACGTTGAATATTGGAAGGTTTCTTGCAGCCTTGAACGACATATCAAATTTTCTAGGTCAACACTTCGGCCACACGTTGTGGCCCATAGTGTCCTATACATGGAGGTAAATAATCCATTTGAATTTCGGGCGTAATAAATGAATCTATTTCTTATAAATGTACTAATATCTACTTAAAATCAAGGTAAACCTACAGATACTTCATCAAAATTTTCTAAAAGTGGATTATTTAAGAGTGCTTTTCATCATTCAACTTTCGGATAATATACACCATATTTTTGTCGAAGATGCTTTAGTAGGCGTATATGAAATTTGGGGGGTCTAGAACTGTAGGCTTATTCTATATGCTATAGTATATATATACTTATAAACGAGCCATTTATATATTTGAATAGCTCCTTTTCTATGCAGTTTTTCATATTGCGTCGACTTATCACATCTACAAGAAATATGTGCAGAGTTTAATTTAGATGATTTAAGTTTTTGTTTTGAAATCATGAAGACTACATTTAAAGGGATAAGAAATGATTCTGATTCAGATTGCCTATGTTAATCCTCGCGATATATATCTATGCAGAGATCTAGTTTCTCTTTGAAAGCGTTCACCGATGGAGATGTTTCTACTGAGTCAGGTAAGGAGTTCCAGTCGTTGACCAGTCTGTGAGAGAATCTAAATTCCACACGTATTTTATTCGACCTCGGTTTGAGCACCTTCTTGTGTTATCTTCCCATTATCATACCGAAGGAGGAGAGGCGACTTAGTTTTGGCTTACCGTATATTAAAAGGTGATTTAGGGATTGACCTTTCAAACATTTTCTCTCCCTCTAGGATACATTTACGAGGTCACCACAAGAAGGTGCTCAAACCGAGGTCGAATAAAATACGTGTGGAATTTAGATTCTCTCACAGACTGGTCAACGACTGGAACTCCTTACCTGACTCAGTAGAAACATCTCCATCGGTGAACGCTTTCAAAGAGAAACTAGATCTCTGCATAGATATATATCGCGAGGATTAACATAGGTAACAGGAGACTTCTATCCTTATAATCTGAATCTGAACATATGTTGCATAGAGTACTTGGAACATACCTTCGTCTAATCGTTTGAAAGCCCTTTGAAGTGCCCATAGCATTCGAAAAGTCTTAGCTGCGGCTTTTTTACAGTTTGCCGTTGTTTTAAGTCATGGCTTACAATAATTCCTAAGTCCTCTTGTCCCTTAACACCTGGCAGTTTTGTGTCCCCCAGGGAGTACGACGTGTAAGAACTCTGACCTAGGTGCATTACCGCGCTTTTCTTGGAATTAATTTCCAAACTCCATAGGTTATGTGTAAAGTTCATACACTAACAACAGTTCACAGAGAACTGAAGTCTGTAGATGTCAACCGACTGCTTCCCGCATACTGTCTCTTCCTTGTCAAAACGGTCTGAAAATGCGGTAAATGAAAATTGTATCATACAAATGGGAATCTTCTTTGTTTTCGTGCCTTCAGCCTGTCACAACTGTTAATGTTTTAGCATTCTTCAAGGTGATCACGATTCCTGAAGATTGCAATAAATAACGTTTAGTTTCATATAACGAGTGTGCATATTCTCATCTGTTTGAATGCTGTTTTGTTACTGGTGGTGTTCCAAGATAACTGGGTGCTGTTTGTCGGATCTAATAAGATATTTATCATCTCACTAACAAATGAGTTAGAATCTGCGAAAGGTTTGAGCTCTGGAACAGCCTTATGATGGTTCTTCTGGTTGGATAATTTATTTTCTAAGTTCAGTTGACTAACTGACCGGTCTCAACGTAGAACTCTGCAACAGTTCAAGTTGCCACAGAGACAGAGAAAATGGCGGAAAAGGAGATTTAAAGAACTATAATGAGCAGAAATGCGAGGGAGAAGGAATAGTAACACGGAAAAACATTAGGGTTTAATAGATGTGGGAAATCACAGAGTGAATGTATCCGCGCCATTGAGAACCACTTTGAGCCAGATCCCCAATCGTCCCCAGCCATTGGTTCTTAGCATTCTGAGGACCCTAAACATGAAGCCTATGGCCCCTGCGTGACTCAAACTAACTGTCAGAGCCATCATAGACTGATTTCAGAAGGTGTCGAAGGGTGGAGATATGATCAGTACACCCTCTTCTTGGCCTAGGGCCTGTCTGGTTTCCTCACGTTTGCTTTTCACGAGTACCACTTTATCTATGTATGATGGTTGAGCCTTATACTTTGGATGCCATATTAGTCAATCTTATTTCCTTATGATTATCACAGAAGAACTTATCTTCCTTCTTATAAACTTGGATAATCAGTGGCTTACACCAGTCTAATTTTCAATCATTCGGTAATGTATTATATGATCTGGAAAGAAGTTTGTCACCACCGTCCTTAAACACCTGGAGTCTCAGATTGGATTTAGCCTTTGTAACTTCAGTCACACCTAGTAGACCGATGTCTACATCCCACTCAGGTAGATGTTGAGTGCTGAGCAAGTTGGCCGTGGTTGTAAGCCAGTTAAACGCTCCTTGCAGTCTACCTGTCGTCTTCCTGAAGACTGCAGGATTTTCACGAAGTTTAGTCGCGTGACTTCCCAGTACATACTGTTCGCCACAGTTATCCGTGACAACTTGACTTCATTTGGTTTTCCCTTGAAGACCCGCATGCGATAGTTCGTGGGGAATCTTTTTTACGTGGGAGAGGCTGATAGTTAAACTAGTTTATGTGATAGGAGACGAAGAAAGTCTGAAATATAAATGTACTCTGGAGACCTTCGGTTATCTTGGAACTCGAGTAGACTTTGTTGACTTCTGGAAAGTAGGGTCTCAAATTGGGAGTCTCTGTCTGCAAGCAGCCTCGATGGATAACCTAAGGGCGCACTGTTGGCAGGTAACTTAATATCAGACTTCTTGATACTGTGAATATTAGTTGCAAAAGATACCCTTATGGTTGTTATTATTAATTTTAGCTCAATTATCCGGAATAGATTTTCCATATACTAGGCTAATAGCCATACTTATCATGAGAAGTATGATGATACTATCCAATTGCCCAGTCGGTATAAGGTTGTAGTGGACCTAGTAGCTAGGTAAGTATATAAACGCAATTAAAAGGACAGAACAAGTACTAACAAATACGTATATATATAATATTCAGTTCACTTAAGTTAATATACACACAAAAAAGGACTGAGGTTATTTGTAGAAAACTATAACAGTCACAAAATACACAAATTATAGACGTACGAAATTATAGGAATGTAATTGTCCTTCTCTTGATTATACAAATTCTCCACTACAACTTAGCGCTGTCAACCGTCGGAAGTCTTCACGTAGAGTAAGGCAGATAGGAGCAAAGTTCTTGACGGGGATGTGTCAACCAGTGCGAGACAGCGTTGGTCAGCAGATGTGCTGGGCGAGCAGCCGGAGAGAGGGCGAACGATTCGTTCCTTGCGCGCGGTTCAAGGTTTCAGGTTGAATTCCTTCTTTTTTTCGTGCACATATAATTTGATATGTTTTTAGGTCGCCACAAGGTGGAGAGGGACTCGAACCCGTGACCCATCAGCTGAAAACTTAATTCAGTATCATCCACCTGAGCTACAAACGTTCTCTATTACTTAGTGCTTAAGCCACTGAGCTACATCTCCACTAGCTTAATGGTTGACCCTACATTTATTAATGGGCTCAATATCCTCAGGTGACAACTGCATAGGTGGTGAGTACAGTCGTCATTAATTGTCAAAATAATTTGAAAGTGACGGTTAATTTAAAAGGAAATATACCGAACCTCCCCAGCATTATGAATGTGTAGGATGCTGAACTGTTCATGGGCCCCATGTATGACTGGAGATGGGAAGGTATAAGACGGGGAAGTAGTTCTACGATTCTTGGGGGTTTTTGTCCCCTACTACAGATTTTTTAAGATCAGTTCCCTGAAAACACTTAAGTAGTCAGTAGGTATTACCTGCTGGTGATTCTTTTTACATTTCCTTTGTTTTAGTCACCAACCATACTCTGTGCTTGCTGTAATCAGTTCACATTTAAGCAATCCTCGCTCCTCATCATGTTCGGAACTCGCTAATACGCTTTTCTTGGCCTCCATCATTTTGAATAGGACTACTGAAATCCACTGGCGTTTAACCAACTTTCTATTGTTGCTTTCGTCACTGTCTCTACAGTAGCCTGGATATCAGATGATTATTACTGTCATGCTCGGATGTGTCTAGTTAAATGACCTGACATATTTGTTATAAAGCTGAACACCTAAGGTCTTCACTGCTTTTGCAATCGAAGAAAAAACTCACTTATTTTCATTTTTACGACTACAATAAGTGGATAAAAGTTATCGTCGTGGGTGTTTGTAATATTTTTCATCCTTACAATCATATTTTTCTAAAAGTTATTATTGTACCATATATTTGATACAGCAAAATTATGCTTGTCCATTACTGACTTTCCTAATTTAGAACTCGGTTTTCAAATTAGATGTTTCACTTCATCTTATATAACTTGCACATAACTTCATAGTCCTTTCCCTGTGCTACTTTGTTAGGCAAATAATCAACACGAGAATTCAATATCTGGCGATCGACCTCCAGGTTTTGTAGATGCTGTCCTAAAACCAAGTACAAGTTTACCAGAAGGTGTTCACCTTCAAGTAAAGGGTTATGATTTCAATTCTGGTTTGGATTATGATGCTTTGTTTTCTTCTTTTGAATGTATTGGGTTTCAAGCAACCCATTTTGCAAAGGCTGAGCATGTTTTAAATGCAATGGTAAGTTGTTATCATATATGCAAAATGTAGTCAACTGTCTGACATATATAAAGCTCAACAAACATGCACATGTTTTTTAGTCACACAGTGACACACCCATCCCTGCCTCTTGCGAGACAAGACCGGCATGCAGGATAGCTGCTACCTTGACGTGGTGGTCGGGCTTGCACATCCCAATGACCCAACAAGCTACACTGCAGGTCCTACCATGCCAGGAAGGTTGTTAGGATAGCGATTAGACTAAAAGCAGTTACCAGCATAGTGTAAGAATTTTTGTTTTTACACTATACTGGGGTATGTGAGCGAAGTCGTACTGCTGGGGAACAGGGATTTAACAGTAGTGAGGTGTTTCCCTCAGATGACTAGCATGCCAGCTATGCTGTCTCTCCACTCCGGAGAGAGGGGGTTAGAAAAGGTTGACCCCGAAAATTGTACCTCCCGACTTACCCTACGGTGGTCCGTAGCCGGCGGTAAGTTTACTAATACGGAACCAAATCAAGAAACCCAATCATACAGGTCGTGTGTGACCGGCCTCAAGCAGTTGTCCGCTGGGCTCTGCGGTCACGCAACACTAACCCTCTTTCTGTTTCAGGTACCCGAAGAATCAATCAACTTCCACGGTGTGGGCAGCCGGGAAGTAACAACCGCCCACACACTTCCAAAAGCACACGAAGCCTGTTTTTTAGTTGGAGCATAATTCATGTATCGTTTAAGAACTATGATACGACCAAGTTGCAATTACCTTCTTTGGTGAAAAAAGTTTCTAAAACGATAGTTTAGTTGTTTAAAAAAAAATATTGTCTAATCTTCTAATTAATCATAACTTCATAATTCAAGTTCACAACTTTATTTATCTGGTTTTAATGACTTTCTGTTTGCATCAGTCTCCTCTTGTTAACTAATAACTGGCCATTCTGGAGAATTGTCGGTCAGTTTTTGGCTTTGAGTATATACATTTCTCTCTCTCTTTAAATATTCTGAGTTTTTATTTTTTGTGATTTAAGCAAAGGCTAACTTAGCTTGAATCAAGCTTGAATTAAGTGTGAAAAAGTGCTTTTATTGAAGTTGTCATGCATAAAAATAAAAGGCTATTTAAAGTAGACAGAAGACAAGTGTCTTATTTATTTAAGTATGATAGCGAATATATAATAAACTAGTGCAACGTAATAAACATTTACTTAAGAAGAAATATGATTGGACTTCTGTTATTGCGGTCTTTTTTATTCCTTTGCGTAACTTAAATTAGGATTATCATAGTTTCGATCTAACGATGAGTATATTAATAATACGAATGATACAAAAATGGATTGTTGAATTATAGAAAAGGATAATGATAGCAAATAACGTGGTATTTGTAGACATGAAATTGTGTCAGATATTAATTCCTATCATCCTCTAGCGACAATTGTAGCCTTGTGCATAGAAGTCTTTATTCTGGTGTAGTTGTGTCCTCTGAACTGGATGGTTTACTTGCGAAGCTTTCATTGCCTTACTAGGCAACATCCTCAGTGCATACTTCAATTTAACTTCAAATTGAAGTACCATAAAATTTCGTAATCTCATTATTGTACGATTCATAGATAAAACCAGACTTTTAACCAAGTTAAATCTCGAAGGAATCGAGGTTTTACACTTTTTAATCTAGTCAATGAAAAGAGAAATCACGAAAATTTGTAAACGTTATGGTATGAGAGAATATGAGCTTGTGCTAACAGACTTGTTAGTAAAGTTTATATTAGATGGTTGGAGGCAATCGACAGGAAGCCTTGGACTTAGGTTTCGTGCTAGTTTGCACTCGTCAGCAAGGCGTATCTGCAACCTTGAAGCACAACTCATGTCCTTTCTGAGATTCGAACCCGCATCACCCAGTGATGCAGTCAGAGACCTTACCACTGAGCTATTCGGGCTCGCGATTGACCTCTTGTAGGATTGTATTGGGCTTGTGAATAAATATCTGATAAAATTTTTATTTAGGAAAGTAGTCATTTGCATCTCCTGCAATGAAATATTATTCGATTACAGGCGAACAAGTTGCTTCGACTATTTCTGAAAACATATGTGGTTTTCTCAACCTGTAAATTTTAACAGAAACTCCAGATTATAATAAGTAAACTATCCCTGTTCATGAAATTCAAAACAACTTTCTTCAATACAGTAGTTTAAAAAAATACATTGAACTTTTAATCTGAATATTGACATTTATTTGGATGCAGTGGCTCAGTGGTCCAGTCTGTCGATTATTGACCATTGGGTCACGGGTCCGGACCTCACTCCACATGGTTAGGTATTATTAGGCCTTAAGTAATAGGTGTGGCTCATCACCAACTGCATGGGAATGCAATTGGTTGTTAGGCAATTTTTCCTTTCCACTTTTCCGCTGACATTTAGTTGCGGCAAAGTACCCGTTTAGTTTAAACTGTGTAGATAACTTGTGCCGGGCTACTGATAAGATTTATCAGGTTCACAGAAACTCCTCCCGAAGTGGGAAGGACCATACACTGTCATTGAGAGACGTGGTGCCGTTTATACTATCAAAAGAGGAGATAAACAGAAATGGGTTGACATCAGCCAACTGCAGAAATAGATTCGGTGGGATAAGGAAGCCGGGACCAAGGTACAACAGGAAGGGGGGTAGAACCACGAAGGTCAGAACGGCTCCGTTCGAAACTATTTGATAGGGGGACGAGTGTGGCGTGCTACTGACAAGATTTATCAGTAGTATATATATAGAGATGTTCATCTGCATGAAAACATCAAATAGCAGGGAAACAGATGTGATGTCAGACAAGGCAAATGATACAGCATCTCAGAGATACATGGGAGATGTGAAAGGAACACAAAGAAACACAATAAGAAAGCCAAAAGTAGCACAATATGAAAGATCTATGCAAATGGTGCGTTAAAGATAAGATGTACATAATTTGGCGATATAGAGATACCAGATCTTCTCCTTGTACCATTACAAACTGACCACGTTGTTTTGTGTAAGTATTATTTACATAGCTTAACAGTCAGTAGAAGGTGTAATAGTACAAAGTGGAGTTTTCTTCAACAAATACGCTTATCTCTTCTTGCTCCATGTTCTGATGAAGAAATACCTTAATTTATTTACACCTTTAAGTTGTGCACTAGCCTGATATTCGAATTTCTTCTACGTCAGTTTCTGATTAATACATGAAGCTTATAATTTTATCCTTATAATTTTCAATACAGATTAATAGACGAAATCTTCAACCTACTTCAAAAGAGGAAATTGAATTAGCACAAACACTACAAGACTTTCATCCCTTGAAGCGACCTCTGTCTGGATGTACTATATTTTTGGCATATACATCAAATATGGTGAGCTCTGGTATTCGAGAAGTTATACGGTTTTTAGCTGAACATAATATGGTAAGATTCAATAAAGTTGTTAAACTTCATTTGACTTTCACCCAGCCATAGTTTGGTTGTGCTATTTTTTCATACACAAAATTAATGCTCACCTGAAGGATCTAAAGTATGATAAGTGGAGTTAGATTTGTTGAAATCACAAACATGAACTTCGTGATTATTTAATATAGTACAGAATGAATATGAGGTGAAATGATCTTGTTGACTCGCGGAATATATATATATGCTCAGTGGTTAAGCATTTCATTATGGATAAAATTTTTATTTTGATAAAATCATACGGTGTTGTACAGTAATATTCACTGATGACGTTTTGAGCACAAATTATTACTGCTCATAATCATATCAAGGCACTCACATAACTTTCTTGCTTCATTTATATACATGAGTAAAAATTGATTAGACATTTAAATAAAATGAATATAAGATAATGTACATTGAGAAATAATATTAGTGTTATCAATAAAATACAATCAGATGGGAAATAAGATGTTTTTTTAGTAAAAATAAATAAATTTTTGCTCTTAATACATTTAATCCTACTCCAAAAATATGGTGGAGATATGTGGATGACACTTTCACAGTGTTAGAAACAGAACATATCTCTAGCTCCTTCACACATATAAACTCACTAGTAAAGGGAATAAAATTCACATTTGAATCGGAAAATGAACAAGGATAATTAGCTATGTTAGATTGTAAAATAAAACGAACAGATAAAGGTAAACTGCACTGCACACTAGCGTTTATAAAAAGCCAACGAATTCTAATAGATATTTAGACTTCTTTAATTCATCCCATCCGTTATCAGTCTGTGAAGGCAGGCTTAGTTAGGTGTCTAACAAATCGAGCACAACGAAAAATCTAAACGATGAAATAAAACAGATAGAAGAAGCGTTGCTATCAAATAACTATCCTATAAAATTCATTAGGAAGATCAAAAAAGGTCAAAAGTAAAGTAAAAATAATGGTGAAACTAATAATGATAACATAAATAAGACAGAATATAAGGCATCTACTGTTATACCATATAAGGGGGGACATCTGAGACCCTACGTAGGATTCTCAATAAAGCAGGAACTAGGGTGGCATTCAAACCTACAAACTCACTCAGAGACAAGCTCTGTAGGCTAAAGGACGCAGCTGACCCAATTAAACAAAATAATATAATTTACAAAGTACCTTGCAATGACTGTGAGGTCGATTACATAGGTCAAACTAGTAGATCGGGAGTAGTGAGATTATCGGAACATAAGGATTTAGCTAAGGTTAGAGTGATTGATCCCATGAAGATAAGTAATTTAGAAAAAAGCTCAGCAGTAGCACTGCATGCATTGACACACAACCACACAATAGGGTGGGTGGGACAGAGTCAAAATTCTAAAAAGTAATATAGGTAGGTGGAGATGGAAAGAGATTGATCACTGAATCCTAGTTCATCGAATAATATACACACAACACATGCAACAGTAGTGACTCAATGCAAATACCAGTCAAATCAGAGGATAATAAATAATGTTAAAATGTATTTAATTCACACTATAACATTCTAACAAGTTATTTATTTTACTATAAAAACATCTTATTTCCCATCTGATTGTATCTGATTGATAACACTAATATTATTACTCAATATACTTTAACGTATATTGACTTTATTCAGATGTCTTATCAGTTCTTACTGATGCATATAAATGAAGCAAGAAAGTTGTATGAGTACTTTGATATGATTATGAGCAGCAATGAATTGTTCTCGAAACGTCATCAGTGAATATTACTGTATAACACTGTGTGATTTATCAAAATAAAATCTTATCCATAATGGAGTTATACTCTACCATAGTGCCCAGGTTTATTCTTGGATTGTCTAACATTTGACCTGTTACTTAAAACCTATTTCAAAGACAGTTCAAAGATATAACATCCAATAAAATAATAAAATCAACTGCAAAAGAGAAAGACTAAAGGTCTTTTTTTCCCTTAAATATCATAACACAAGATTCAAGCTGCATCTTAAAGTCAATAAATAAACTGGCTGAAAAGTCATATAATATGAAGATCTTTTGTAAAGTTGATGTTCAGTTTTAAGAACTCTGTAGGCTTAATAAATTAGCGAGTATTCCTCAGATATTTTGAATACAAACAAGAATAGCTGATATAGATAAATAAACTTGTTTTTGGGGAAACTTTCTATCAAAGTATGCTTATGGAAAGCTTTGTGTGTGTGTGTACCCCCTGTCAAATGTACGCTAGGTTTCTTCTTGAATAGTGAAGGAAATTCCTTTTTTTTAAAAGTAGGTGTGTTTAGAAAAAGATTACGATCAAGTATAGTTTGTTGTGTGTATTATACTCTCACTGAACAATGATAGAATTTTCTTGACTCTATTTGTTCTACCGTTCCGGATGACAGCCTGCCTAAAATCAGGGGTACCGAAATCTTCCTTCTGTCTATTGCATATATTTTCTCTCGTTCGGTTTGTTTTAATCGATCACGATATAACCTCTAGTGGTTATTATCTACTCTTATATGTATTTAAAATGTTTACAAGCTTCTGATTGGCAAGCTCCTACTAAACTTGAGGAAAGGCCTGATTGTGGGTGGCAACGTGTTCCAATACATGAGATAACTGTTCTTCAGTTATGTCCTTGGGTCTCAAAATGTACTTCTGAACATCTTACAATTGGCTTTCAACCAGATATCGAGGATTTCTTGAAGGAGACAAAGCAGATATATCTCATAATGGAATGGTTTCTGCTTCAGCTCAAAGACAGACCATTGTGTCACAGGATATACTGTCAATTAATATTTTACTTGAAGATATTGTACGAAGGGAAAATACCATGCAATAAACTCCTCTGAAAATTCTGTACACTTTATAAATACTGTCCAGAATAAAGATATTATTATTATTACCAACGAAAAGGCAATTACAGTGATCACGACTATAAGATAAGTTGATAAAACATTGAACGATAGAGTTTTTGAACAATGTTACAGATTCATCAAACATGTTTACCTCTTTGCGTATTTCATAAATAAAACAAACCAATTTGTATAAGGTTCTCAATGAATCTGATATAGGAGTGTGTTTTCACAAGGCCAGTCATATTGTCTTATGTGCTTGATTTTTATAATACTTATAACTTAATACAGAAGTTGTGTGTACGGTAGAAATGATAGTCCACAAGAAATAATGAAAAAATCAGGACTTGTTTATTGATTAATACTGTTATTTAAAATGATTCACACATAGTTTCTTTTAGAAGTGTTGGTTTCTGTGATCCTATTAAAAAAGTCTGTGGCTATAAGACAAAATTCATCTACTCATCGTAGACTAGTATCGAAATATCAGATATCAAAGGTATGGAATGCTGAAAGCCTACAAGATAAGAATTAGACTAACGAAGGTAGGACTTCTGGTGAACATAGAGAAAACTGAGGTAATGGAGATACCTAGCCAACAGCTAACACTGGTCGTGATCAATAGTAGATATTTTAAAGGAAGTTGTATTTTTCAGTTACCTGGTCAGCATCGTTTCATCTACAGGCGGCATGGATGAAGATAGGAAAGTCAAGACAGGCATTTATTAATTGAATTTTAGATTTTCCCGTCGATTGATTGGACTGAAGTGCTCGGTCTCATGTTGACATGTCGGCTTCTTGTGCAGATGCTTCGACGAAGTCTGGGCATGTAATTAGAAGTTAATTGATGGATGGTGACTAGCAGTGGAATCCAGGATGCGCATTTTATCCTATTTGGGACTCGTCAGCCAACTGGATGTACCTGCATTCCCCAGTCAGTGAGTGATGATGTTCCCACCGAGGCTCGAATCCAGTGGCCATAGATTCAAACGCCAAAGCGTTATCCACTAGACCACTTGGGCCACGAGAGCTGGCCACCTCTTGTGCAACGGGTCATATTAATTATTTAATTGAATTTACATGTCAACCTGAGACCGAGCACTTCAGTCCAATCACTCGACGGGAAAATCTAAAATTCAATTAAATAATTAATATGACCCGTTGCACAACAGGTGGCCAGCTCTCGTGGCCCAATTGGTCTAGTGGATAACACTTTGGCATTTGAATCTATGGCCACTGCATTCGAGCCTCGGTGGGAACATCATCACTCACTGACTGGGGAATGCAGGTACATCCAGTCGGATGACGAGTCCCAAATAGGACGAAATGCGCATCCTGGATTCCACTGCTAGTCACCATCCACCAATTAACAGGCATCTATTACTCTGAAATTAATGTGGAGGTCTACAACATTCAGCATAAGGATAAAAATCAGAATTCCTAACACTAATGTCAATTCACTGCTTCTTTATGGTACAAAGACTTGGAGCGCGCGCACCACCGAAAGCATTTCCAACAGGCTGCTGTGGACTTTTATCATTGCCTATCTTCACTCGATAGTGAAGATCACAAAACTGACCGGAAAGGATAAGCAGCATACCAGCCAACAACTTATCAACCAACAAAAGGAAATGCAGATTGATTAGATATCCGTTGAGGAAGGTCTCCAAGTGATATCATACATACATCAAACCCTGGAATGGGAAGTGGCGAGTTGGATGTCCAATGGTGATACGGAGGAGACCATGTGAAGATGAGATGCAAGCTTGTGGGCCAATCTCACCACCAGTTACAAATGACGACAGAAAATAGAGTACAGTGGAGATGTCTTACTGAAACCCTATGTCCTACTTAGAACGCAATAATAATAATAATAATAATTTCAGTCTGTTAGATATGATCGCTCTTTTGAGGCAGTTTTATTTTACAGTTTAGCGGCATCCTTCTTATGTAGACATGGGTAATCTAAGTGAAAATTTTGAATCTTTTTTGTTTTCATCAAATACAGATTGATGTAATAGTTACATCAGCTGGTGGTATAGAAGAAGATTTAATCAAGTGTCTAGCTCCTTCGTATGTTGGAGATTTTGAACGATGGCGTGGTCATGAATTAAGAGAAATCGGTGTAAATCGTACTGGCAATCTACTTGTACCGAATAATAATTATGTTGAATTCGAAGAATGGCTTCTTCCCATTCTGGATCAAGTTTTAGAAGAACAAAACTCTCAGGTATGTTTTCAATGTGTGTTATAACGGAGTATTACTGATTTATGTTGTTGTCGTCCAACTTGACTAGAATGCGCCTCTAGACACATGACACCTGAAAATATTCCTCATTACTGATATAGACACAAAAGTCAGAATTAACTGCGACAACTTCTTATTTTGTTCAAAATATTGGGTATCATTCTACGATCTCTTTCTCACGTTAGGTGGCATAATAAGGTAAGTAATGTTGACATTAAGTGTAGAATGTTGGGCAAAGAGGGAAAATCACTCGAAGAGGCTATGAAGTTACATAGATTGAGATGGCTAGGTCACGTGCTGCGCATGCCTAACCATCGCCTCCCTCGACGGGCATTACTAGCTGATATAGGTGCAGGTTGGAAAAGAGTAAGTGGTGCCATGCCAAACAAAAACATGGCATCAATCCATGAAATCCTTGACAGTTAAACTGAGTCAGGTAGGGAGATGCAGACTTCCGGGTTGGGGCCCTCTGGACTCTAAGAATCAATGGCTGGAGACAATAGGTGACATGGCTCAAAATCGTTGTCAGTGGCGCAGATGTATTCAGTCTCTTTAACCTTCATACTCCTTTCTACCATTACTCATTCTATTTCACTCTTATACTTGCCAAAACTCTATTGATTCCCTGCACTCATCTTCTTGTCTTCCTTTGTGTGCTATTTGGAACGTGGCAACTCGAACTGCTGCACTTCGGTGCCAAGTTCTATGTTGAATCCAGCCAGCCAGCGTTGGGTATCATGTCAGTGCATGCATCAATCATGATTTCTCGGCTAACAACGATAGGCTGTCCGTTTTAACACTCACCCAACAACCACTTGCAGTTCTATACACTTAACGGTGAGCAACACTTATTTTGAGGGCTAGTGATACCATCCGGTTACGAAAACTCCGGTGAATGGAGTGCAGAATTTGAACCTCTAACGCATTAGTTGGAAGTTGAGAACGTAAACCAATGAGCCAATGACGTCTAATTCTTCGGTGTTGTAGCTGAAAGTAGGCTGCATCGACTAATAAGCCATAACTCTGACTATTTGTAGCAACTGCATTTTGTTATGTATGGTTAGAAAAAAGAACTTTTTGTTATTTGTTGCTGTTTTAAAGCTTAGATACTATCGACACTCTTGTTAATGCGAATGTAGTTATTGAGTATGCAGAGATTTAATCACTGTTTCGAATCACAGTGTACTAGAAATTCAACTGTTGGACTGAACCATTCACCTGCACTCTTTATTCACAGGACTGGACTGCGTCAACTCCTAGCTTAGTGATAGGGAGTGAAATGATAGAACATGTTGACCACTTCACCTATTTGGGAAGTTGTATCCAGCACCAACGGATTGATTGGTGACGAAATTACAGCACGGATCCAAAAAGTTCGAGCTGCTTTCGCTAACTTACACCATCTCTGGCGTAGGCGTGACATTCGGCTATCAACCAAAGGACTTGTGTACTGCTCAGCGGTTCGCTCCGTCCTTCTCTATGGCTCTGAAACATGGCCAATACGAGTTGAAGACATGAAAAGGTTGTCTGTTTTTGATCACAGATGTTTACGATCTCTTTCTCACGTTAGGTGGTATAATAAGGTAAGTAATGTTGACGTTAGGCGTAGAGTGTTGGGCAAAGAGGGGAAATCAATCGAAGAGGTTATAAAGTTACATAGATTGAGATGGCTAGGTGACGTGCTGCGCATGCCTAACCATCGTCTCCCCCGACGGGCACTACTAGCTGATATAGGCGCAGGTTGGAAAAGAGTAAGTGGTGCCATGCCAAACAAAAACATGGCATCAATCCATGAAATCCTTGACAGTTAAACTGAGTCAGGTAGGGAGATGCAGACTTCAGGGTTGGGGCCCGCCCTCGGTACTCTAAGAATCAATGGCTGGAGACAATAGGTGACATGGCTCAAAATCGTTGTCAATGGCTTACGCAGATGTATTCAGTCTCTTGCGTAATCTTTCATATTCCTTTCTACCATTACTCATTCTGCTTCACTCTTATACTTGTCAAAACTCTATTGATTCTGTTCACTCATCTTCTTGTCTACTTTTGTGTGCTCTTTGGAACGTGGCAACTGGAACTGCTGCACTTCGGTGCCAAGTTCTATGTTGAATCCAGCCAACACAAGCTTGGTATTGTAACCTAAACGTCCTGGATTCCATTCCTGGTGAAATCATAGGCGCACAAAGATGAAGCGTCCTCACCTGGGATGGAATAGTTTTTCAGTAATTTTATCAGTTTGTGAGAAATCTACATTAAGATCCCATTTATCAGCTTTATAAAGTGAGTTGTACTGTTTTGTTTTTAGGTGAAGTTTTCTTCTCGTTTTGTCTACATGCTAATAGAGATAAGTTAATAAGGTTTAATTAGTGAATTGGCAATGAATAAAACTACTTTAATGAGCTTGTGATTCACTTATTGACTTGAATGCTCACTAATGTAGAGTAGCTCTTAGTCTGTAGGAAAAAAAAGAAATGCTTAAACTTAACTATTTTCAATATTATACATTTCTTGTTGTTGTTTAGGGTATTAACTGGACACCATCTAGACTAATCAATCGTCTAGGTAAAGAAATTAACAACAAGGAATCAATCTATTATTGGTGCTATAAGGTAAGGGAATTTCTTTGTTCTGTGATCCTTATTGTTATTATTATGATAATCACTTCGAATTCTGCTTTTTGTACTTATTGGTTAATGACTTCAAGCTAGAGCTTTGAAGTTTCGGTAGCAGTGGTGTTTATTTTTTTATAGGGTGGGATTGCTAGCCTCACGCCCAATCTTCCCTGTTTTTACCGACCTTACTACTGGCTTCGCGAGGTTTAGGAGTGTGTCGGCCGGGGATCGAACCCCTGACCACGTGCGTGGTCGGTGAGCGTTCTATCGCTGAACCACCGACGCAGCTTTGATGTTTACCTACACAAAAAAGTATTCAAAGTGAAGTATTTGGCTAAGCCAGTAAGCAGGTTAATCTACTTACTGAGGAGTAATTATAATCATTTGAGAACTCTTCCCCATGTCTGTTATACATTGAATAATAAATAATAAGGTAGTAAAAGTGCCGAAAAAAGGAAATGAGATAGGGAAAAATGTGTGAGACCTTAGCTACTTCTTAATTTGTGGAAAACTCTCATTAGGACTTCGACGGCGTCGATCGAGAGGTGATTTGGAGACTACTTCGGGATGCCGCCAACAATTATACACCTCATCCAACAGTTGTACGATAATGCTACATGCCAAGTAATTCACAAGGGCAACCACGGAATCCTTCTGAGAAGTGAAGACAGGACTTAGACAAGGCTGGCTGGCTGCCTACTATCTCCAATGATTTTCCTGATTGCGGTAGACTGGATAATGCGATAGACAGCGGGCAACGAGGAGACAAGCATAAAATAGACCAATACAAAAAACTTGGAAGATCTGGATTTCACCATTGATATATGTCTGATTTCCCACAAACTGGAAGATATGCAAGTGAAAAGCAACAAGTTGGCAGAAGAAGCATCAAAGATAGGACTTCCTTCAGGTGAACATAGAAAAAACAGAGGTAGGCGATGAAGATTCCTGGCCAATAGCAACAACAGACAACAATCAGCATAAATTGGAGAAATCTGAAAGAAACAACCTCCTTCACCTACCTGGGAAGCATCGTTTCAACTACAGGCGGCGGGACTGACGAGGATATCAAAGCGAGGATCGGAAAAGCAAGACAAGCTTTCATTACTCTCAAGTCTGTGTGGAGATCAACAGCGCAACTCAGCGTGAAAAATAAGATCCGGATTTTCAACTCCAATGTGAAGTCAGTGCTACTTTGTGGATCACAGACTTGGCGCCGCGTCACGAAGGGCACTTCGAACAAACTACAGACCTTCATCAACAGCTGTCTTCGCTCAGTACTTCTTTCAAGATCAGATGGCCGGCCAGAAAAGACCAGCAACAGGGAGGGATCTCAGGGAACGAACCAACCCAGCAGGAACCGATTGTGCAACAAATTTGCAGGAAGAAATGGAGGTGGATTGGTCATACTCTGAGAAAACCATCAAGTGACATCACAAACCAGGCCATCGCTCGAGTGGAACCCGAATGGGAAGGGACGGGTTGATCGTCATTGCGAGAGTGATATGGAAGCATGTGGGCAGACGTGGAGCCAGGTGAAAACGTTGGCAGAGAACCGAACTCAGTGGAGACGTGCGGCTGAAGCCCTATGTCCCTCTAGGAATTAAAGGAAGCAATAATAATAATAATATATATAGGCGAAGAAATGTTTGTAGTGTGATTTAGTAGCGAAATGATGGGCTCCAGAACGTATAATTGAATGGCTTAAGCATTCAACTTCAACCTATTAGTTGTAGATTTCCGCATACCCCAACCAATTTGGGTAAATGTTTAAAAGAACAAACATATGCACATCATTCCCCTCTTTTTGTGTACACCTTATTCTGAATACAGTTTTTATTGTATTGCTGTTCATATTCTCATAAATTAATATTTTTCTATTGTGTGTGTGATAGAATAAAATTCCAGTATTCTGTCCTGGATTGACAGATGGTTCTCTGGGTGATGTTTTGTTCAGTCATACATATCGATCGCCTGGTTTAAAGATAGATCTAGTTGAAGATATTCGAAATATCAATCTACTGGCAATTAATGCACGTTCTACAGGAATGATAGTACTTGGTGGAGGCCTTATAAAACATCATACATTCAATGCTAACCTAATGCGAAATGGAGCTGATTATTGTGTTCTTATTAATACGGGACAAGAATTTGATGGCAGTGACTCTGGTGCTAGACCAGATGAAGCTGTAAGCTGGGGAAAAATTAAAGGAGCTGCTGAACCAGTTAAAATTAATGCAGATGCCACTTTGATATTTCCTATTTTAGTTGCAAGAACATTTGTTAAACGAATGCAACAGTGATATTTTGTAAAAACAATTATCATAATCAGTTTTGTAAACTTTGTTTAAAAAAATGTATATAAGCTTAAAAAAACGGAATATTTGTGAGATACCTCAGAATGAAAAGAAAATTATGTGGATAATCTTCTTCATAACATAATGTTGCCTTATAGAGAAATCGTAGCACGTCGGTGATTCATTGGTAGAATGCCCGCCAATCACGCGTGTGGCTCGGGTTCGCCTCCAGGCTTGGTGCACTCTCGATAAACAAGGAAGGTTGGCTGTTAGGCCAGCAGCCCCACCTAAACACACTGCTGCTAATACCTCAAAGCTCGAAGTCCTCTGTTCCACTCGGAACAGGGAAGAATGATACAAAGGAGTCGATTATATTGAATTACGCGATTTCATTAAAGTTTCCTAATGAAATCAAATCAGGGTGGTTTCCTATACAGTGTCCACTTCATCTGTATGATGATATACGCCATTTGCAATATCGCCTATTCACTGTGAATTTGAAACTTTTAAGAATACAGTTAATACTAATGATATGATCGCATTTATCCTAGGCTATTGATTATTTCATACTTTCATTATTAGCTGGTTAGCTGCATAGAAAGCAAATATCAACAATATAAGCTTAGAGGATTTCATCATGAGCTGACATCTGTTAGAGAACCACTGGTCTACGAGCTCGCCTTGTAACCAGAAGGTCCTGGGACCGAACCCTGGTGGGTGGGTACTGATGAAGAGTCCCAAACTAGGTTGACGAAACAGCTGTCCAGTACTCCCAGCTGGTTTTCTAACTGATGTCAGCTCATGATGAAATCCTCTATCCAATTAAACTAAATCCCTACAAAACCAATACTTGAAAATATAAGCTTATATTGATTCATTTTGCATCCCTATTTCATCTTGTTCTCTGAAGTCCTATTTTCTTGATCTGCAGTGTTTGTAGAGCCTTAGCACTGGATAATCTTGCTGTCATTATCCCTCTGGATAAGAGCTTTGGCTGCTGTCAGTGAAATCATGATAGTCAATCCCTCGGTGTGTTCGTGGTTGTTGTCTGAGTGATAGGAAAAGATTGTTGACTCTACAGTTAACAGTTTGGATAGTCCGCTTCCATTCTATTGGCTCTCACAGATTCTGAGCACTTCTATACCGTATCTTGTCATCTCTTTGACAACCTGAGCAACCTTCCTAGTTTCAGACATTGTGCGAACATTCCTTATCCCCATGCTTACTTTGTTTTCATCAAAAGAAGATCTATGGACTGACTGGCTTCCTGAAGGCTTTCCGTCTCTCTGATTCCAGCGTAGAATAGATTCATTTTTGATATTTATTCTGTGCGTTGAAGGTTCTGTAGCGATTGAGTTGATTTTCCGCTAGTAGGATCACCAGTCCCAACCCTCCTTTTTTTTGGGCTAGTAAAATAGGCGAGGTTATTCACAAAGTAACATCGCGTTAGTCCTCAGACATCGTAGAAGCAGCAGACGACATGTCAACAAAAGGCTGAACATTTCAGTCCAGTCAATCAACAGAAAACACAGATCAATAATAAAATATTTTCATTAGAAGTAGAGTAGTAAAAATGAAAATATATTTTATACATATTTATCAGTTACTTTAACAAGATTAAATACTCTAATATCTGTCGAGGCACTTAACATTTTTTTGCCTAACAATGCAAACAGGAATGCAGCCAGACTGATAGACATAGCAATAACATAATGACTAATACTTGTTCCAATATCCAACCAACTGCCTTCATCTCTTAACCATAGAAAAAAGTGAATAGCTATCACGTTAGACAAGACAGCAGTTAGACCAGTATGCATTAGAATTGAGTTGTATTCATATTTTGCCTGTAGATTGATTTTTTCAGGTGTAAACAAGGATTGCGATGAATTGTCACTGAATAACTGTACAGCTGCGTATATTACACCCAAGAAGAGCATAGGGCTGATCACCTTTTTAAAAAAAAAAAAAATAAAAGAGATATCAAAATTGGAAATGTGTTAGAAATGACTGTTAATATTGAGTAAATTTCGTGAGGAGAAATAATCCTCTTTCTTCGTAGAAAACTAGGACCGGTCTGATTCGAAGCAAATGCATTTGCACACCATTAACAACAACTTTAGTGTTACCGGTCAAAATTTCGATTCCCTACGAAGAAATCGATACGATATGACGAATTAAGTGAATATGATTACTAACTAATACCCCATCTATATGCTCCCTAAGGTGTAAATAAGCATTTGACTCTGCTGTTATGAAAAGAATTTTCTCCTAAACTGACATGAAACTACCATTGTGGTGAGAGCTGGCTGCTAGCCAAAGTTGGTATTCAGTAATTGACGTCAATGTTTATGTCTCCAATATTGGTGGTGAGAAAATGAAAACAAAGGCTTTACGTAGGGTGATACAGTTAGCATATGGATGATCTGACACAGTCACAAAGAGATGCAAGGTTAACTTTCTGTGGGAAACAACCAATCAAAAGACTGTATTTTCTACTAACAATAATGTACATTAAAATCTATAAATACGTGTTGATTTTCTTTAATAAACGATCTGTTGCCTGGCCCTTGTCTTCTGTTGTTACACCATAACTTGTAAAGTACTCAGAGAAATGAAGTTGATGCTTAAAGATTAGGTGTTGTCCAGTTCAATAGATGAAAGTGATCCGTAGTCTTGCAGATAATAACCCCCAAATAATTGTTGAAACCAAATTCTACCATTTACAGAATAGCACTTTGCAAAAACGAAAACCAGATAGATAGACACCAAGATTCAAGTTATAGCGGATAGCTGTTTGTTGAAGTTTGTGACTTATAAGCACTGTGTAGCTATGAATTCATTGGAAAACAAGTCTCGATGTGGCCATACAACTATTCGTTTGATATAAGTGTGTGATGGAAGTTAATATGGAATCCCATGCCTATTGTCCTAGAAATAGCAGGTAGATGTTGAAATCAGGTGACCAGTGTTCACAATGACTTTCTTTTGAATTTAATATGATGGATGGAATTTCGACGGGGAATGTTAGCTGACATAGGGTTAGGTTGGAAAAAAGCCGGTGGTGGTCAAAGCAAAACATGACTTCATCAGTCAATGAAATCCACAACAGTTAGTTTAAGCCGGCCACGTAGGACTTCCTGGTTGGGGTTATCGGGACGATAAACAATGGCTGGAGACAATTGGTGATATGGCTCAAAATCGTTCTCAATGGCTGGCGCAGATGCATCCACTCCTTGTGATTTATAATACCAAATAAAACTGTGTTGTTCTTCGATATTGCTATTCTTTTTGCCTCATATCTCTGTTTTGCGTTTCTTTTTGCTTTCTTCTCTGGCTTTGTGTGCTGAGTGAAGTGTGGCGACTCGAACTGCTGCACATATGTGGAAAGTTCTATGTTGAAACCAGTCAGTCAGATGGAATTTCGATTCTTAAACTCAGAACTTTTCTTACCTCAGCTATATGGGAATTGAAAGTAGTTGAGTTATTACCTGACTGTGAAATAATCCGATAAGCATCAGTGAAAATAAAAAGTCGATAACTGCAGAACAAAAGTGGGTAACTATATTCCATGGTGGTGGTCAGCCAAAAGATGAAAGCACTCTAGCTACAAGTGCCATATTTGAGATTCGTATTTATTTTTCATTGTGTATAACATCAACTCAAAAACACGACTGTTGTCATCAAATGGGCTTACAGACTGTTAATGAAAGTCATTAGCTTAGCTTGATTTTTCCTATGATCTAGTGTGTATATTCCGCGATTAATCCTTATTGTTGTATCCTTGCATACATATTCACTTTAGCTTTTAGTCTTGTACTACTTATTTTTGATAAGTAGTATCTTCTGAAATTTCAAATTTTCTATACGCTAAATACAAGTTTCTGCTAAGGGATCGTTAGACCTATTCTAATATCTGCATAGTGGTTCTTCCCACACTTCATTAGCTATAGTGACTTTCTTGTATTTAGGTTGTTTTTGGTTTTTCTGGTGCACTGGCACGTATTTTAAGCCACAATTCACTTTCTAGAAATTCGTACGAATTCTAAAGTAATAAATGTCTATTATTTGTGTTTTTGACAGATGGACAGACATATGGGAAATTCACAGCTTAACCATTTTGACTGATTTCCAAACTAATTTAATTTATTTACTAATACACAAACGTCGTACGTTATGGGTGCTAAGAGATGCGCTACACAGGGGCTTTGTGTTTCTGATACGAAATCTGAAAGCTTTATTGATTTAGTAGAAAACTACAAAGAAGGTTGTTATCTCATCAAATACTTCCACGGACTACGTTTTAAAATATCTGAATCGAAATCATTAAAGTACCATCAATATCCTTAAAGATATATATATATATATAAGGGTTAAGAAGAGACAAAGTATGTTGAGCATTATTTCATAAGTCATAAGGGAAAAGTGTAGTATTGATTATTGTATAAACAGCCTTACCTTTATTAAGAGGAAAACAGCCATCAAAGCAGGATTCAATATCGTTGTAAAACAGAATGTTGAACGTGGATCAAAACTAGACAGTTGTAGAAAGAGTAAGAAAAGAAAGCACCATTAAGTTGCATACAGAAATATAGATAAAATTAATTCAATTCGTTGTACACAACGGCATGGTTGAAGACCGAGGACCAATTACTTCAGCCTTCTTAACCCAGGAAAATAAAGTAGAAGACATGTTGGTTCGAGTCGGTGAGAACAATTCATCTTATTAGATAAAAATATTTTATATCTGCACCTCACAGATCCTCAGAAAGTTAAGTCAATAAATAGCTAATTTCATTGGTTGCATAAGGTCGGGCTTCAAGGTTGTGCAATCACTTTATAATAAGTCTTTAACCTCAGATCAGTGGTTTAAATTGTTGATTCTCGTTTTAGCTAATTTCAACCTCTTTCTGGCAGATACATTTTTTAGCCGAGAGCTATCTAGAGAAATGAAACACTGCACAAAAGAATGACTAATTGCAGATACCTTCTAAACAATAACGAATTCGAAGAGATTGTAACTATACAAACAGGGGGAGATTTTTATCTTATCTTTCACTATTTGTAGTTGTGTGGTCTTGCACAAATCTAATGACTAATTCGATGTAGAAGTCAAGGATGATGACTGGTCTGAGGCTGACAAATTATAATAGTAGGAAATGGAAAATTTTCAAATTCCTTAAAACAACAGATAGATAAATTCGTTTGTATCACCTTCGTATTAATTTATTTTAGGTTATTTAGAGTGAATACCTTCATAGCTGTTGTTATATTACCTGCTGTAGTCCTTCCTATTTCTTCAAATCTTCTTCCTTCGATGTATTCATTCCCTTTACGTATTGATTCATAGTTGAAACATGGTCAAACAATACACTGACTAGGAAGTAACCAAGGTGTACTTTGAATCTATGTTAGGTGGTTAGAAACAATCGGGAGTAAGTCCTAGACGTAGGTTTCGTGCTTGTTAGCACTTGTATTGATCGATAGCTGCTACCTTGACGTGGTGGTCGGGCGGCATATCGCAATGACCCAATGAGCTACATTGGATGGAACTAAATTTCCTGCAAGTCCTACCATGACAGAAGGTTGTTTAGATAGTGGACAGGACTGAAAGCAGTTATCATCATAGTGTTATGAGTCTGAGGACGAAATCGTACTTCTGGCGAATGAGGATGTGATAGCAGTAAGGTGTTTTCTCCAGATGATCAGCTATGCTGACTCTCCATTATGGAGAGAGCGTTTAGAAAACGTCAACCCAAAAAAATTGTACATCCCGACATACCATTGTGGAGATCCGTAGCCGGCGGTAATCTCTTAATACGGAATTAATTCATAAACCCAATTCAAACTGGCCGTGTGTGACCGGACTCAACAGGTTGTCCCTTGGGCTCTGCGGTCACACAACAATAGTGCTCCTGTTTCAGGTACCCCAAGAAGAAGCCGGGAAGTAGTGACCGCTCACACAATCCCATAAGTTAAACAGTGTTAGCACTTGTCATCAAAGCGTACCTACAAACTCGGAAATGATATCTCCGAAGCGATCTGTCACCTAATGTTACGGTCAGAGACGTTACCACTAAGCTATGCAGGCTCCAACCATCTAGGGACATGGTCAAACAATTTCAAAGTTTTAACAAGGATGAATGAAATTCAAAATATTGAATAGTTTGTTCACTTACCTATTCACACTGGCAATATTTCCAGTACCGAAAAATGAAACTGTCAGAAGAAATATCTATATTTTGCGCATACAGGATTATTAAGGAAATAAACACTGAATATACACATTACGTCATAAAAATTATTAGAAAGACGGTTACAGCGAAGACAATTTTCTTTTCGACAAAGTCAACAACTAGGCTGTACATTCGTCTAATTATAGTAAATGGTTAAGTCACTTCAACATGCGTATAGCAGTTCACTTGTTTGTGTGGAGCCAAGCACATTGGCCCTATCATGCGTCCGCTTGTAACACGCTGTCGGGAACACCATCCAGCATGGTTAGTAAAAGGAGGATGCAAGAGTACTTATAGTTGGGTAACAGAACATCTGGTGAATTCAGCTCCATTTGAAAAGTCCTTCAAAGTCATATGCAAGATATGATCAAACATCTCAAAGGGAGTGAAATTCATACATCTGGGAATAGCCCAGGCACTAGCAATCCAAAAGTTCAAACCCACGCTATATATTCAAAATACATACGTCCAATCGTTGTCCTTACCATGGCCATCACTATCTGCACTACTATGTTTTTATCCGAAATTCCTGCCTATTTTGTTATCACTAAGTCTTTAATCCCTGATTGCACACACAAAGTTTCTCAGTAATTTTGATTTGACTGTTTTTTATCCGATCTTCCTGTTTATTACACTTTGTGATTTTACTAATTCACCCCTTGACAGGAAATATTTTTGGGACTTTCTCATCCACTTACTATAAATACACGAATGTACAGCCTAGTTGATGACTTTGTCGAAAAGAAAATTGTCTTCGCTGTAACCGTCTTTCTAATAATTCCTATGAAATAAAGTCTTAGGATGGTCGGAATGGGTGTGGAGAATGATGGAAATGCGGATAAATTTATGTGGTACCGCTGAAGAGAAATAGGTGTAAGTAAAATATAAATACGGAGAGAAACATTCATTTGTTGACGAGGAAACGCTGACAAATCTAGGATGCCAATAAGAATCTACTTTAGTTTCGAGAGGTAGTTCAATGGCTGACAATTAGAAGGCATATTGCTCAGTTATTCAAGAGACATAGCACTATGAGTAATCTAGAACTTGGACACAACTATTCTAACGTAACTAAATAGCCTAACTTGGACAATATTCTCAGACAGACTAACCCATCTCATCAAAATGGATAAGTGTGTGCTGATTTCAACGGTTAGATGATAATAATAACTCCAAATAAAATCATTTCGTTATTATTCAGTTAATCGTATTAGTACGTTTGTATGCTGACAAATGAAGATGACTTTGATGCCATACGACAAAAAAGTTCATATCCTCATAACATCGACCTGACAATCTGGAAAAAAATGGCATATGCTTATGCGGTATATTTCATATTTTTTTAGAGATATTCAGTATTTGCAATTAAAAATAGCTGACGTTTAATTGATAAATTTGATCATTGTGTAATCTTTCTTCAGATTAAACGGTCAGTTTTGAATAGTGATATCTACAATGCTTTGATTTACCACCATGAGTTAAAAGCATAAATGCGTGACACTATATACTACTGATTGGCTGATATGAGTAGCTTGATGCCACTCATATCAAGCAGTAATGCTTGCTGGCAAGATCGGTCGTTTGTGGTCAAGCTCATCAGCAGTCTACCAACCGGTTTAACTCACCTCAGGGAGCTGAATTAATTCAATTCTGGCTAGGTTTACTTGGGTTTTTACATTACTTTGATGCGGTTACTAAGCAATACTAGTTGATGTGAGTGGGTATCATCCAACTGCTCATATCAATCAATCAGTAATTAATATAAAGCACAGTGCGTCGGTGGCACAGCGGTAGAATGCTCGCCAGCCACGCCTCATGTGGTTCGGGGTCCGACCCCCGGTCGACGCACTCCTTTACCTCGCTATGCCAGTAATAAGACTGGTAAAGAGGGAAGGTTGGACACCACTGCTACCGAAACTTCAAGCCCTATGTTCTACTAGGAACGTGAAGGAATAAAAAAGCAGTGCATTTCTACGTGCTTTCTTGATTGCCGCTGAAATATCACCTCAAACTGTGTAAATAGCAAATTGCAAGTCTGATTCAGTAAAGATCACTCAACTATACATATAACAACATTTAAACAAAGTACTTAATTTAAATATCTTTTCCATAACAGTGAGATATATATAATTAAGGATACAAAAAACAGTGATTGACGAAAATTCTTTCGATGAAGCAAATTTTTGTTGGATTCTGCATACTTATACTCTTCAGATAAAACACTGTTGTCAGATGATGTCACCAGGTCCCAAATCTATAAATAACAATGTTAATAAAAAAAAGCTTTAGTTATTGAAATTCAATGTCAAATTTTTTTTCAAAAAAATTGATCGATAGCAATTAAAAACCCACATGAATTCATAATATTTGCTTGATGATGGGTTAACAGTCGACTGTGGAGTACGTATTCAATCTAATTTTTATTTATTTTTATTTTGATTACAGCTTGATGCCACACCGTATTTTCAGTACAAGTATGGAATTTTCAGCATGGATATCGGTAGCCCAAATTTTGCAGGCCTACCATAGATATCGGGTGTGTGTCGGCAGGGGATCGAACCCCGGACCATGTGCGTGGTCGGCGAGAGTCCTAACCACTGTGCCACCGACGCACATGAAGATAACTGGAGTAAAACTCATCAGTAGGATAGTAAGTACAGATTTGACGGTTAATCAACATCATGACTTCGAATCTCACTGGAAACACCATCCATTCAGTAGGATGAAAATAAATCCAAATAATAAGTCCAGAAAGATAACCGTTACCTTAAATTCTTGGCTAAGCTTGTATATTATATTGACTCATAGAGCCATTTTAGCTGGAATGAATTATCCTGTTTGACCTAATCACACCAATGAATGTCGCATACATTATAATGGGATCTGAAGGAAATGTCGTACTGTAAACAGATTCAAGTGGTTTCCTTTTGATGATCAGTAAGTATGCTATGCTGCCTTCCTGCTCTGGAAAAATGTTAAAAAAGGCCGGCCACAAAAATGGTATAACTCGACATACAGTATGGTACTTAGTAGTCAATTATGTGGTTCGTAGGAGGGTTTAATCTTTACTGCTCTAACTACTCTGAACTTCCAAGCCCTAAATGAAATTGAAGATGACGATACTTGACGACGTCTTGCAATCTCCGCTTACGCACTCATTGACTGTAGTTCGAGCAAAACAAACTATATACTTAACTAGAAGCTTAAATAGAGAAACTCAGCCAAACATATAAGGACATCGGGGTTATCTATAGAAGCAAAAGCTAACGGACAGTGACCGTCTCTCATGTTTTTTACTAACATAACAAATTGTTTCTGACTTGTGCCAACTTTGAATATGAAGACAGATCCTGATTTCTGTGGTGATGATGGATATGGATCGGTCGCTTCGGCATAAATTAGGGATGAAGAGTAACTATGGGAAAATGCTGCTTCCTCCGGAAAGTATGTATACACCCTGGTCATGGATTAGTCCGTATTTTTATGCCTACAACTAAATGGACGTAAAACACAAGCATTGACAATCTTATGTGTCAGGTTTGTACATGAGGAAAAGCCAACTAAGCATTTATCTGAACATGACAGTAATAACCATCCTAGTAGTAACGCGTACCGTCTCCAGCCAACAGTAAAAGTAACCAATAAACTCAGCGAAAGGTTAGTAAAACGATAGTGGATTTTGGTAGCCTCGTTCTGACTGGTCGATTCAAGGAGAGTGATACCGGCGGGTATGGAACATGACGAGGGGAAAGAGCTACTGGAAAGTAAGCTGTCTAATAGTGAACGATGAAACAGAAACGAAATAACACCTAAATTACAGCTGCATGCTATCTAAATCCATCCTGAATCAACTACAGACATCGGACCTCTATCTCCATTCATCGTTGCTGTTCCCAAAACTAAAAAGTAGGACTTGATGCTTTGATTCAAGAAGTGTTTGGGGATGGTGATAGTATGGTAGCAATCCAAGGTAGTTCTGTAAAATTAGTGTAAATAGCTGTTCATATTCACTTTGTAAGGAAGGCGAAAAGTTTTCAACCGATAATCATAAGGTAATCAGCTTTTCTAATGCGTGCTACATAGTCATTCAAAGACTAAGCAGTGAAGACAAGCAGGAAAGACAAACACAAAATAATCAGTTACGTTTTTAAGTTAAGATATAGACGCACTAAGCACACCAGTATTCATTACGTTCGCGAACACATACTTGGCCATATTTCTTAACTTAGAGGCACTAAATGACTCTGTAATTGTCTGGCTATGCTAATCAAGTTATCACTATACACGAACTCATGCAGTCGACTAGGAGTTTATAAAGAACTGTCATCTGAAATGATCGATGAGATTGTGAGTTATTGTCAACTGACGATATGTATTATACATGTCAGACAGTCAGGAAAGATAAACCAGATTACGAGTAAACTGGTAAAGGATTAGGGGTAGACAGAGTAGAACATAGGAACAGTCCATGAAGTCTCTGACTGTTAACTTGAGCAAAATAAGAGGATTAAAAAAAGGAGAAATATGTATACACAAACATATAGAATAGCAAGACTTACTTTCACTTTATTCTTTAATGTTGAACTTTTTGACTCGACTTCAATATAAAGCCATAAATAAGTGACTATAGCGAATACAGCAAAGAAGGCAACTTCATAGCTTGATAGAATTAATTCTGAGTTAAGTAAAACGTTGCAATAAACATGTAGATTACCTCAGTTTCTTTAAAAGTACAAAAAGTAAATTTCCTGATACAGAAGAAGATATAGAGAAACTTATTTAATTGAATTAACTTATCCTTTTTAATGATCTCTTGGTTCGTTGAAAGTCAAATAAGTCGATAAAAGAAGTCATCTCCCGGTGGACCATATTATCGAAGGATAAGAACTTTACAGAATCACAAATATCAGATCCTAGTAGTATGAAGAATTCAGAAAAAACCTTGACCACAGTTATGAATGTAGTAATACACTACTACATGATTACATTATATCTTGTACTCTGAAAACACAGAACCAGCACGTCCGACTATGACTGCAAAGTATTCTTGTTGAAATCAGAGGGGAGAAAAAACTGTAAGTGGAAATTGTATGACTCATGTGAATTCATACAGACAGTTGCCTCACCTCCATGTTTTCAAAAATGACCACGTATCAGAGTACTTCTAGTTCGTCCTTGATTGCATCACCGGTGCAGATCTTCCTAATTATTACTGACAAGGAATTGATTAGGTTTTTCTTTATTCTCGAAGGGATCTAACTATGAAACTTCGCCTATTGACCATTCCATGTTGACTTCTTGTAAATCAATCAATAAAACATCCTAATTCACATAAGAATTTTGTTTCATTTATGAATGTTGAACTTAAAGGCGATACTGAAGCTGAGATTCTGAAGAACTGCTTGTCTAAATCGTTGAGGAAAGCATTTTTGGTTTGCTGAGCCACAGAGTAATTTGTTCAGTTGGGAAATAATACAAGTATGCTTGAAGAATAAACTACTGCTTTGGACTAATTCGGTGTGTGGCTACAAATTCATCCATCCATGTAGAGCTAGTTAATATTAGCTGCACAATATGAGCACTCTTTAAACGCATCTCAGAATACTGTGCCGCATAGCCCTGAATAGGAAGGAGGATATAATTAATTTACTTGAAAAACTTTTTCAAAGTATGTAAGTTTAAAGCGAAATCATCAGATGGAAGAAATGAAATAAGTGTAGCGGCGTTGGATGAAAAAGCCTAACTTTTAAGTGATATATTTAGAACTTTTAAAGAATAAACCAGCTGACATATTAATGCTGAATACTGTTCGGAATGTGATTAACAAAATGAAATATAGACACGACTTTACTTCATAGATATTAATTCTTTGGCAGGAAGTAATTTCACTGATGATTAGACATCAAATCCAGTCTAAATAAAAATTTAGTTTTGTTGAATTGTGCACAGCACAAATAAGCCTTAACTACTACATATTTAAAGCAAAAGTTTTGTTTTTGCTTTCTAAACTTGTTGAATCATGTTCTACAATAAACACTTGGTCAATAAGAGAAGGTACTAAAACATCCAAACAGAACAGAATATATTTGTTAGCTAGAAATAATAGTGAAGTTCTGTTTTCTTCTTCAAATAACTTATAACTATGAGGAAAAGAGTGAAGCTGTAGCTCATTGGTCTGACTGCTCGACTTGCCAACCAATCCCACCTACCGAGGTTAAGGAAGTCAGGTAGTATCACTAGCATTCACACAATAGGTGTGGCTTATTGCCACCTAGCATGGAATTGCAGGTGGTTTTTGGGTTGAGGACACATTGATGAAATAAAGAAGTGAGTCGCATTTTAATGATTAATGAACGAGTGAAACAGTCATCTGGTGTTTAGATCTCTTCAATCTGATTGGCAAGAAGTATTGTTTGACGTGGGCTTTTTCAACTACTCATGCCGATGGAAATGGAGATGGATCGGGCACACACTGAGGAAACCGTTGAGGGACATCACGTGTCAGACTCTCCAGTGGGGTGTCCGAAGGCAACAGGGAGGAGATCGTATCGGAAGGAGATAAAAGCTTACGGTTAATTGTGAAATCAAATGAAGAGGACTGAAGGTACGAGGATGAAGAATAAATGTGCTGCTGAAGCCCTATGTTCGTTCATTTCGGAGTTCAATGGAATAATGATAACAAATAACAGTCGGCAGAATGAAGCCTGTCGTACATAGGCTGACTAAGACTAGTATGGAATTGTATGATAGATCAGTTAACTCAAGATTTATTATGCTCACTCATCGTTTGAATGAAGGTAGAAGAACTGAACTTGAAACTTCATTAGGAAAAAATAAGAAAAGTCCACAGACCAGTTAAGTTACTCTGAAAGTCACCATAACAGTAAATACAAATATTATTTTCTACAAAATGAAATATATTATATTTTAATAAAAGGATACAAAGTGCTCATCAATATAAGTGGGACAAGATACACCACTGTCCAACCAATTAATCGAGAACCAAGTCGTGTTGGTACGAGAAGAATAACTAACAAGGGTAGAAGTACTTTAAAGCAAAATAAACAAAAAAGAAAAAAAAAATAGAATTTATTAGTCAATGAAAATCTCAATAATATTATAACTATAGATAAACAAGAAACAATTCCAGCATGTGTTTCATTCAAGTGTTAATTTGATACTTTATTGACTTTAAAGCGAAAATTGAATAAATAGGTGTCTATAATCGATGAAATTAAATCGACACGAACTGTACATATCATCTATATTAATTACTACGAGGTAAAATCTGTTAATATTTTATGTTTCACATCTGTAGGCATTAGTTTCTATTTGATTGATGCTTGGGGTTTGCTCATTAACTGCAAAAGTTATTATTGATCACTGGTTTCTATAACCTGGTTGAAATTGGCCATTCCTTTTATTCGAATTACATACACAACAGACTAACTTGAGTAGTGGTGTAACAACAGAAAGGCAAGACAAGGAAGCCAAAGTATATTTTTCATTAATCAAACTGCTGTTTATTTATCTACAGTTTATATTCGTTAACCAATCACTGAGCGTTTGATTTCGGTTTGCATCAAACGACGAGAAACAGAATGTTCAAATATACAATAGTATTTAATTGAATTTCTTTAAAGATTTTCCGTCGATTGATCGGAGCCTCGGTGGGAATATCGTCACTCACTGGGGAATGCAGGTACATCCAGATGACGAGTCCCAAATAGGACGAAGTGTATCTTGGATTCCACTGCTAGCCACCATCCACCAATTAAATTCTAATATATAGTATTTTTAATGCAGTATATACCGTGGGAAATGTATTCTGTCTCTAACATCAAATAGAATATTCATATAGGTAATATTGTATGCAGTATTGCACTGTGGGAGTAACATTCCGACTCTAACATCAAATAGAATGTTTAAATAGATATTCCGTATTCTGTTGTTAATGCCGAATAGAACTGTGGGAACATGTGAGAATAACATTCCGTTGAAACACATTATCTGTATCACATCACCATAATGTTATGTTAGTTTGTGTTATGATCTAAGTTGTCAATGGACCTGTCGCTAAGTGATGTGATGTTTCACCGATAGGACCGAGTGAATTTTTGCGTGGGTATAATAACACTGATGCAACTCAACTAACTGATATGCTAAATACACCTATTCGTCCGTAGTACCTTCTGCTTCACTGGCCTGTGACTTTTAGGAAATATATTTTTCCAATTGATAGGTGATTCGGTGAAGGTAGGCGAAAAATAAGTATTCTGATTGGTTGGTTATTTAACCAAGGCCGAGGTAAGAGGACGATGATGAAAGTTTACAGTCATCCTATCACGTGACGGATCTACATAATGAGTCATCAGAAGATTACAATTTTAAGCTGATTTCTATCAGTTTGAATATTTGGGAAGCCGCTTGTATTTCATGTTTTAGACAAGGGTTAATTATACGATCCTCCTTTACTGTATAACCACGAGTGATATATTTATTAGACAGCTTTTGGTTTACCTGGGAGAGAGGGAACTTGTGTGTCTCTGTGCCATAGAATGAGACTTTATACAGTCGTATTCTTGCAAAAAGCTAGGATGAGTGTTCGGTTCACCTGAAAACCAATAGGTACATCATTATAAGGTTCTGCGGTGCACCTCTTCGTGGATGAGACAGAACTAAATTCCTGTGGAGAAAATAAACTAAAATGGAGAGAGAGGTTGATCACCAATTTATTTGGAGTATTCTTTTGGAGTATCGATGTATACATTGAGGCGGCAGTAAAACAAATCCGTCAGACGAAATGAACGTTCCAAAAAAGCTATTTCTAAACATTTGCTCCCTATCATCTACATAAAACACAATTCTTTGGCTTCATACTTCGTCTAAAGTTCACTAACCACGTCTACCATTTCGTTTGACTTCACATACAGTCGAGTTTTCCAGTAACTATGTCGTCAAAATTAGTGGGTGAAGTTTTAACACAATTAGAAAAGAAGATTTATGAAAGTTGAGCTGAAGATGTTGCCTTTATAGGCTAATGAAACCATTTTTTGCGAATAAACCATCCACCTCAGAGGACAAAATCACGCGGAAAGCATTCACCTGAGGTACAAGTCTTCTCCATTACAGTAAATAAATATATCACATAATGACGTATTGTAAATATATAAAGAAGACAAAATAAAAATAAACTTACTAATCACAGACCAACTAAATAAATGAATAAATATTTTCAATGAACCAGCACGTATACTTGTAAAACTCATTAGGTAAACAGCAAAGCTTGAAAGACAAATAAGAAGACCCTTTTGCATGATGAACATGGAAAATAAAAAAAAAAAAAAACAGAAACAAAAACGCATGATTAGATTAAGAGTATGCTTACTGCTTGTAGAGTTGAAATTTCACATATACAGATTTTCAATGGACAAACAAAGTGACTACTATAGTTTAACAAGAGGAAACCATTCATATTAAAATAAGAAGACTACAGTTTACTGATTGTATGCGAGTGGCGGTAACACCTACGGCAAGATGTGGCAGAGTTAAGTCTAAATTTTGACCTGACTATCATGAAAAGTTCAATGATTGGTTTGATTAGGCAGTAATTTCTATTGTATTAGAAGAATCTGCAGCAAGATCTCCTGCTCCTCAGAAAGATCTTGGCTGAAAATCAATATCAGGCACGGCTTGTGGAGTTGAACGTCAAAGCAAAGGCAAAAAGAGAAGAATACAGTTCAGTGCCAAAGAAAATGATATACATAAACCTGGACATCAGGGAAAACTCAACGGTGTATATAACCTAAAGAGGAGAATCTCAACTTCCCTAAAAAAGATCTTTCCTGCAGCAACGCTAAGAGTGATTTTCTCTAGCCAACCACTGCTTTTAAACAATTTGAAGAATAAAATCCCACATATGAACACTACAATGCGGATATATGAATTCACCTGTGCTCCTGTGAAGCTAGATACACAGGTTAGGATAGCGATTAGACTAAAAGCAGCTACCGGCTTAGTGTACGAATTTTTGTTTTTACACTATACTGGGGGTCTGTGAGCGAAGTCGTACTGATGGGGAACAGGGATTTAACAGTAGTGAGGTGTTTCTCTCAGATGGCCAGCATGCCAGCTATGCTGTCTCACCACTCTGGAGAGAGGAGGTTAGAAAAGGTCGACCCCGAAAATTGTACCTCCCTACTTACCCCTACGGTGGTCCGTAGCCGGCGGTAAGTTTACTAGTACGGAACCAAATCAAGAAACCCAATCATACAGGTCGTGTGTGACCGGCCTCAAGCAGTTGTCCGCTGGGCTCTGCGGTCACGCAACACTAACCCTCTTTCTGTTTCAGGTACCCGAAAAATCAATCAACTTCCACGGTGTGGGCAGCCGGGAAGTAGCAACCGCCCACACACTTCCAAGAGCACTCGAAGCCTTCCTGAACATCATTCTGCTTTACCCAGACAGATTCAATCAAAAGCGCTATAATTGAACATCTCTTCAGCATCTGTCACAACATCTCAACAGACTTATCATTTAGAGCCATCAAAAAAGTGAAAAGAAATATACCAACGGCAATGTGTTTCCAACTTCTATGTAATGTAGGAGCAATCATCATACGCATCAAGAGAATGAAGCTATGTGCTCAAAAGAGACTAGTCCATTTACTATGAATTCAGCTCTGTTTGGCTAATCAACTGTCTTTTTTTCATTCCCTTCACTTATCAAAATCTATTATTCCCATTCGCTTCTATGCACATCTCACTGACACGTGTCTTCGTCAAAAACTGTTTTACATATTACGCAACTATCCTTCTTAACCTATATGGTTTCATATTTGTTTCTGTGTCCTTTGTGGACTGCATTCATCTTTGATCATAACTTCAAACTTTGATGCTGAGCTTCTTGTTTGTTACTGTCTAGTGTGTTCTGACAGGTATTTTCAATGACTTGAAATTATTAGTAAGACATTATTAATGCGTTTTCTTCCTTTAGCCTTAAACACAATATATCTTACAATGTGTTATAATATTCTGTAATGACTGTTACTACCTGTTTTGTCTACATATTTCTCAACATACTACTGTGGTGAGGGCTGGCTGCTAGCCGAAATCGGTAGATAGTAATTTACGTCAATGTTTACGTCCCAAATCGGGGTCATGAGAAAGCAAAACAAGAACAAAGACTAACTCAACAACCAATCACAGCAGACTTAGCGTGGGCGGATACGATTAGCAGATATATCAACGGACTGTCTAAGAAACGGCAACAAAGAGATGACAGAATAACCTTCAGCAGGAAAACAACCAATCAGAAGACGCTGCTTCTCTGCTAACAATAACGCTAATAATAATGTACATAAAAATCTATAAATATCTGTTGATTTTCTCAATAAACGATCTGCTGCCTGGCCCTTGTCTTCTGCCGTTACAGTAAGTAATACGTTAAATCAAAGTCACAATTTGCAAATTAATTCTTGATTTACGATTTACACACTTCGAGGAGGTGAAATTTCACCACAGTTTCCATTGGAAACCGAAATTATTCAGATCACAATATGTGATCAGTTGAAACCTCCCGATTTCTTCATCTTATTCGTTTTTTTAACGCTGATTTAACATTAGTACTGTTATTTTATTTATTTGAAACACAGAACCAGGTACAATATAGGCACCAAGGATACGCGCCACACAATAATCACAAAACAAAAATATATATAAGGAAAATAGGGAGAGAATGAATAAAGCACTTTATCCAGAAAGGAAGCAACTCTGTTTAACAAGACCAAACCAGATTTATCATATTACTGTCAGAAAGGGAGGAAAGAAGGAAACTGCAGCATGTTCGCCATTGATTGCGATTCTTAGCCATATCTGATAACGTTTCGAGCTACCGATTCGAATTATCTCTCGGACTCCAACCAGGGAGAAATGACGTGCCAACCGATACTAATCTAGCATAAATATCCTTCATTCCACGACACCGCGTCATGAGCTGACCACCTTTCCACTTTTTCCATCCAGTCCCGGTACGGAAGCCTCTGGGATGAAATATACTTAATTCCTAGTCATCACAAATAACATATAAGCAAAAAACAATACACTTACAAACAGATAACCAAGCCCTGTATGAAGATAGTCTGAAGAATGTGATAACATACGATAAGAAATAATCACTATGGGTACAAGAATAAGGCCATTTATAAGTCTGAAAAGCAAAAAAAAAGGAAAAACGTTAACAAAATTTGTTCTACGTGTTATTTATAAGGAGTTACACACAGGAATCTTATATCCTTGTGAAAAAAGTAGACAACATCACAAATGTTAAACGCAAGGTTCAAAATAAATGCAACTAAGTTGAGTGATCTAATTGCAAAGCTGAAAATGTTGTCTGGAAGGAGGACAATGAAAGCTACTCAATTCAATCATCCGACTGAGAGAACTCAACCACATCAAAATCCTCCATTATTTCAAAGTTTCAGCTAAGTATTCAACATTTGTTAAAACGAAATATTGAAACAATAGTCAACATACTTATAAATGAACTAATTTCTAGATTGGTGACGGAGAAATAATACTCAGAAAAGTTCTAACTCGTTTAATCTCTCTTTTGGGATTTCTCTATAGTGTCACTTCATAACTATGAGTGGAGTGTTTGGTCATTTAATTTCTCAGTCCAATCTTTTATATCAATAGATAATTGGTGATAAAAGTAATTCAGAAGAGAATGTATAGTCATTTACAGACTTCACACAAAAGAAATATATATCATACAAATAGAAAATGAACAATGTGCAGTAATTTATATATGTCCAGACCAATTTCGCTTTTAACAGTTTGAAAAAATTTGGGCATTGGGTATATAATATTCATTATAATAAAACATGGATTTCAACGGTTGTCATTCCATATAGACCATTAGAGACGTCAGACGATATCAGAAGAGTACTCAGTAAGCTCGACATTGGAGTTTTCTTAAAAACATCAGACACATTGTGAAACAACCTTGTCCATATAAAAGACCAAATCCGTAAAGATTCTCTATCGAATTATGTCTATAAAATGAAATGCTTGCTTGCAATGTGATGCAATATACATCGGACACACATCTCGAGAAATCAAAATCAGAAGAAATGAACACCGTAGAGCATCTGTTCGACCACCGAGAAATCCAGTTAGTGAACTAGAAAAGCTTGAAAAATCATCAGCCACAGCTTGTCTACACGCTATAGAATTAGGCCACAAAATTGATTTTGACAATATTGAAATAATCCAGAAAAACTTCAGAAATCACAAAGAACGTCATCAGAAGCACTTCATATCAAATGGAATCCAAATTGTCTGATTAGGAACGATGGACTACAACAGAATTTAACCTGGTTACAACACCTCCTTCCTCCATGAAGTGACAAAATCAACACGAATGTGATAAGCAATTTCATTATGTAAACACATACTGCTTTTATAATTTTATACATTTATCAAATCCAACAATCTACACCTAGTTTTGTTATCTTTACCAATTGGCCGATTTGACAACGGAAAAATGACCCCATACTGATGAACGATGATTAAGTTGTTATACATAAGCTGAGATTTTGTAAATTCTGGTTAAATAATACTTTGATAAAGCTATTAGCAGCATTAAATAGCGAAACGTCAGTGAAAACAATATCGTTTTTTTTCATTCATTGGGAAATACAAAAAACCCTTATTGTAATGAATTTGCAGTAATGATTTTACATTTTAAATTAGCTTATGAATTTATTTAATTGAAAAAATTATTTCTATCAATCACTGGAATAGGTGCATCGGTGGTTCAAGGGTAGAATGCTCGCCAACCACGCACATGGTCTTGGGCTCGATTCCCGGCCGACGCACTCCTTAGTGTTTCCTAGTCAGTAGTAAGTCCGATAAAGAGAAAACATTGGGCGTGAAGCTAGCGACTCCATCCAGTTAAAGGCAAACATCGCCATAACAGAAACTTTGAAGATCTAGCTTGAAGCTCTATGCTCCACTTGGAGAGCAAAGGAATGAAAAAAATCACTGGTACAATTATCACGATCAGTAAAAAGTAGGTACAGGCCAGCAACATTTGTAAACAAGTACACTACGTTTCTAAAAGACTATAGAGTTCCATATTAATTGAGAGGGAATATAAATCATCAGCAGTAATTCCATACAAAAAAGGAACCTCGGAAACCTTACGAAGAATTCTTAACAAGGCAGGGATGAAAGCGGCATTCAAACCCACAAACTCAATTAGAAATATGCTTTGTCGGTTAAAGGATCCTATGAAACCTTTAAAACTAAACAATTTAGTCTATCTAATGCCCTGCCTGCAATGATTGTCAGGTCAAATACATAGTTCAAAGTAGTAGAACAGGGGTAGTCAGACTAGCGGAGCATAAAAACCTAGCAAAATCTAGATTAGTTGACCCGAATAAGATAAGAAATCTGCAGAATAGTTCAGCTACATCACTTTCTACATGCAATCACACACAATCACACAATAGGATGGGATAAGATGACAGTTATGAAATCTAGTGCAACAGGGTGAAGGTAGAGATTGATAACAGAAGCTTTGTTTATCAAACCAACTGCAAATACGTGTGATAGGAATGATTAAACACCTGTCTGAGATATCTGGAAAATTCTACTACCCCTACGACGACAAATAGGAAAGAATAGAGAAAAGTATGAAACGAAAGTTTCGAAGTCGTGTGATTATAATTGATATGACTATGAACAATAAATTGTGTCCGAAACTTCGTCATCCAGTAAATAATACTGTTTCACTGTGTAATACATCTAATAAACAAACTAATATGGAATAATAATATATGGAATTACTTACTACCACAGTGCCCAAGTTTTACACATATATTACTATAGAGTTTCATCAACAAATTCCTTCACTCGATACTAAAGATTAGATGAGTGGAAAAGATAAGAACTAAGGAAATCTGGCAGCAAAGAAACCAAGAATCTATTGTCCAACAATGATACAGAAGTAAATAGAATTGGACTGGACATACACATATGTCAATCAGGACCTTGAGTGGGACCGTAGTGGGATGTCTGAGGGTGATATGGAGATCATGTGAAGAGAAAATTGAAGCTTGTGGGCAATCATCAAGGTAGGTGAAAGTGATGGTAGAGAACCAAGTGGAGTACAGAGGTGCCGCTGAAGTCTTATGTTCCATTCAGAACGGAAGGAATGGATAATAGTAACATACACAACATCATCGCTGATAAGTATTTCTTAACTCAATCTCAGTGAGTAATGCACTGCAAAAGAACTTCAAAACAAGACGTGTTTACAGACTTCTCAGTGGTTTTTCAGCTGTTAACAGCAGCTATTTAAAAAATATCCTCAGGTTACTTTCTGTCATTATATAAATACATAAAACGGACATTTTTCATACTTACACAAATGTTGGATAACTTTCTGATCCGATAACAGGTAGCATAGGGAATATTGCCAAACAACAGCATGAAAAGCACCAAAGGGATGAAATAATCTAAATCACATAAGAAAAGGGACAAAAATAAGTTGAATGAAGGTAATTAAAAGAGTATTGGTAAAGTATCAAACTGAAATCGAAGTAAGAAAAAATAATCACATGGAATTCATTCAGTAGTACCTGAAGAAAAGTTCTGGCCCTATTAACGATATGATAAGAACTCCTACAGAAGAGTTTACACTTTTATAAAATGTTCAGAAAGCAATGACTTCGTATATTGGTGCGATGAATTCATTTGGCTACGGTTAACTTTCTTTACAACTAATTTTACTTTAAATGATATTCTAGTTTAAAGCAGGTAATGGAATTATACAAGTAATACATCTTACGGCCTGAGTGGTTCAATGGCAAAATGCTCACCAGCCAAGAGAAAGGGTTCGATTCCCGGCCGATGCACTCCTAGTTTGTGCTTAGTTTGCTAACCCGCAGCAAGCCCAGAAAGAAAGAACGATGGGGTGGGTGTGAGGCTAGCAACCCTACTCCATAAAAACAACGCCACTGCCACTGAAACTTCAACGCTTGAAGACCAATGCTCCACTTGGAAGACAAAGGAATGGGGAAAAACATTTTACAGCCTTTTTTAAGCAACATAGATGTATAGAACTTTTCTGATTGGTTTATGTTTATGGCTTGAAGCTGTATGAGTAAAAACAGCAAGTTGCTGGAATAGCGTGCTCGCACAATTAAATAATGATCAGAGAAATGATCTATAACCAAGTACCTGTGAATCCTTTGCATACATATTTCCCAACGAAATTCTTTCCTAGGGTAGAAACAACTGATGTTAGTACAGTCACTAATGATGTAGATGCTTTAAGCTAGTGAACATCAAGTGAACTACTTTGTATCTGTGCCTACATTTCGCTACCGGACTAGTGTAATTTTCCAAAATACGTAAGACATTGTAATCAACCTGCCGATCGACCCTTAATGTCAGTGAAAACCAGTCTTTGAGGGCATACTTACAGTAAACAGAATTTTTCGCTTATTAGTATCCTGACCAAACTATGTCATTAACATAATTTAGGTTAACTGGAGCATCTTCAGGGAACTATGTAAACACACATAATACAAAAACAGTACTTCATGACAGATGATAAAAATATCCCAATATTTTAATAATCAATTTAATGAAACGCTTTTTATTTTGCTTTTTTTTCGGAAATCCCGTCTATTATGCAAAACTTTAAATTCACGTAGGATCATAATCATCATGTTTAATTGCAAGACATCGTGGGATTGTCTGTGTACTACGAATGGACGTGCCAACAAAACCAGCATTTCAGTAGTTTAGTAGTAACAATCAATCGACAGAAAATTCAAGATAATTTGAACAAAAAAACAGCTGATATCTGTTGTACAGGTATTCGCTCTTGTGCTCTGGCGAATAACGGTTTGGTGTTTCAGAGGATAGTTGCTCAGTCGAAGTCTGATTGAGAATATCCTCACTTACAGGGAATGCAAGTACGTACAGTTAACAAGTCCTGAATAGGACGAAACACGCAACCTGGATTCTACTGGTAATATAAACATCAACCGAGTAACACAATTATAATATATTTAAGTATTGCAGTGTATTATTTATCTTCCGAAGGCTGAGAATAAAATAACATAGGAGAAGAATAAAAAGGACCGGTCTATTGTTTTCTTATGATTACAAGTGGATGAACTAGTAGCCTGGGGAAATTTACTAAGAGAAAAGATTGACTGAAGTTTCAACATGGAACCTTGCACAGATGTGCAGCAGTTTGAGTCGCCACAGTCCATGTAATACACAAAGCTAGAGAAGAAAGTAAAAATAAATGCAAAATACAGACAGTAAAGAGAGTTATGAGGCAAAAAGAATAGTGATATCTCAGACGCTTAACAAAATCCAATATTGAATCGACGAAACGGCTGATTACGAAGCTGAAAACAGAAGCTAGCTCTTTTGAAAACACTGTCAATGATTTAAACATCGTATGCAGAGTCAAATTCATAAATTTCATTCGGGATCTTCAAAACAAAACAAGTGAAAACTTCTTCATGACCCTATCGAAGACGTTAGTGAAAGAACAATTATGTGAAGGCTTCCCGGAAAACCCCGAAAAATACGTTATCAATCAGTCAAGTGTAAAGCTAAATCAAACTGAAATTGAGGCACTTTCACTCGGTTTCAAGTTCCATGTACCGAGAAAATTTGTGAATAAAATAGACACAGAAGCCCAATTCGAGAATTTATTCAACCAGTTAACCGACTTACATCCCGTTAGTGAGGATAAGAAAGGTTGGTTTAAATCAAGACTAGTTGATATCTCTAACCAGTACCTATGCTCATCGATTCAAGAGTCTAGAATCATGACGAAAGAACATCGAAAAGCAATTAAACGTCTGCTCAACAATGAAGATATCGTCATACTGCGACCAGACAAAGGTTCAGGCGTGGTAGTGATGAACAAGGCTGAATATGTCCAAAAAATGGAGTCCATTCTGAATGACACGTCGAAATTTAAGATTGATAACTGCAAGAAGGATATGACGGATTCGGCAGAAAAGAAAGTCCTGAAAGTACTCAGAGAGCTATTGAAAAAGAAAATGATTGACAATCATACGTACAATGAGTTAAAACCCATGGGGTCTCGTCTACCATATATGTATGGTCTGCCGAAAATACATAAAAAGAATTGCCCAATGAGACCAATACTCTCGATGGTGAATTCACCCTTTCACAAAGTTGCTCGCTGGTTAGCCGATAGGTTAGAACCTGTCAGACAATGTCTAGCTAAACATACGTTAAAAGACTCGTTCCAATTTGTTGAAGAGGTGAGTCAACTCAGTGTACACGACAAAATCATGGTTTCCTTTGATGTGACTTCTCTATTCAATCAGATCCTTCTGCATGAGACAATAGACATCATCTGTCAACATTCTGATCTTCTTCCTCTATCAAAACTGGAATTTAAGCAGCTTCTCATGTTATGTACTAATGATATACAATTCCAGTTTGACAACAAAATGTATCGCCAGGTTGATGGTGTGGCAATGGGGAGTCCACTGGGCCCGATATTAGCTGATATCTTTATGGCCAGTCTTGAACAGACAAAGCTCAAGTGTGCAATTGGTGAAACAACAGCCTACTATAGATACGTTGATGACACATTCATTGTATGCAATGATTTGAGTCACGCTTCGTCTCTATTAGACTCTTTCAACAATGTACACAAAAGCATCACTTTCACGATGGAGCATGAAGATGATGAAAAATTCCATTTTTTGGACGTAAAGTTGGAGAGAAAATACGACGGGACACTGGAAAGATCTGTATACCGTAAAGACACATGGAGTGGTCTTTACTTGAATTTCAACAGCTTCTGCCCGGTGAGATACAAACGAACGCTGGTGAAAACGCTTTTCTCTATATTTTATTTATTTGTTTATATTTGATTTACAGCTTGATTCCACACCGTATTTTCAGTACAAGTATGGAATTTTCAGCATGGATATCGGTAGCCCAAATTCAGGCTGACCATAGATATCGGGTGTGCGCCGGCAGGGGATCGAACCCCGGACCATGTGCATGGTCGGCGACAGTCCTAACCACTGTGCCACCAACGCGAAGAGAATATGTTCACCAAACAAACTAGACAGTGAACTAATGTTTCTTGAAAAATGCTTGAAAGAAAATGGTTACCCACAAGGTTTCATTAACAAATATGGCAAGAATGAACTCAAGAAGCTTGATACTGCTATAGTTAGTGAGAAGCCTATTTTCATCAAACTCGACTACAAGGGCGACGACATTATGAGAATGATAAATAAAAGATTAAGCGCAGCCCTGTCTAGGACGTATCCTGCAGCGTTATTAGTCTCTCTATCCCGAACAACCTCTTCATTGGTGCAATCAAAGATTGACAAGTACCCCTCACATGTTACCTCCAACTGTGTATACCAATTCACATGTATCAGCGGGAGCAGTTACATTGGAAGAACAGAGAGGAGGGCCTACGTCAGATTCTGCGAACATGTACCAAGGAGCCTCCGGTTAAAGGGACCGAATTATTTAAGCTCTTCAATCGCCAAACACCTGATTGACACAGGACACCGAGTAGATGTGCTGGAATCATTCAAAATAATTAACAGACAAAGTACCTCAAGTCCTCTCAGGTTTGCTGAAGCTATAGCAATAAATCGATTTAAGCCTGATTTATGCGTCCAAAATGAATCCGTCGTTGGACTTCAATTACCCTGGTAATTGACTTCTTAGTAGCTCTTTGTTTTCTAATTTTGTTAATTTTGTTAACTTATCTTTTCACTCCACCCCTCCCCTTTATGTTTCGTTCGACTCTCTTAAGAGATAATTTTTCTTGATCTTCTGAGTTCTGCTCACTGTATAACATCATCAACTTCTCATCTGACCTCATGTGCACCGTAATTTTAAAAATTTTTTGATCTTCTCTTATCTAATTACGTAGCTATTTCTAATTGTTTTTTGTTACCGCCCTAACAACACAACTGTTAACTAATTTTTTTCAAGAAACTTCCCTCTACCAATATATATATATATATATACATGTCGGGACACTTTAGACATCCTGTAAATCTCAATGCCTTATTTTACTATGACGCTCTGACACTATGCTTGCTAATGGACAAAGGTTTGTTAAAAAACTGTAAACTATTTATTTTTAATAACAAACATTCAGGTTGTACGCAGCTAATGAGAACCAACGAAATGAAATGGATCCAGATTATTCTGCGCCAATGTTTCTTCTCTCTTTGTTCAATATACTTTTATTGGGTATTATAATTCACAAGGAGTGGATGCATCTGCGCCAGCCATTGACAACGATTTTGAGCCATATCACTGATTGTCTTCAGTCATTAGTTTCTACCATCCCGAGGACTCCAACCGGGAAGCCAGTCTACACCTTCCTACATGGCCGGCTTAAACTAACTGTTGTGGATTTCATTGACTGGTGAGGTCATGTTTTGGTTTTACCACCAATGACTCTTTTCCAACCTGTCCCTATGTCAGCTAACATCACCCGTCGAGGAAGGCAGTGGTTAGGCTAGACATACGTAACACATGTCCTAACCATCACAATCGATATAAGCTCACAGCCTCGTCGATTGATTTCCCCTCCCACCTACCCAGCACTCGACCGATGCCTAACCTCAATATTGCTCACCTCATTATACCACTTCACACGGGAGATAGAACGCAGGCGCCTATGATCAAAGACAGCTAGCCGGCCTTTTCATGTCTTCCATTCTCAGTGGCCACGTCTCGTAGTCATAAAGGAGGATGGGGCGGACTGACGAGCAGTACACACGCCCTTTGGTCGACAGCTAGCCGAATATCACGTCTACGCCAGAGACGGTGTAGACTGGCATATGCGAAATTAGCCCTCTGTATCCGTGTGGACATTTCGTCAGCGATCAACCCGTTGGCACTGGCTGATGCAACTTCCTAAATAAGTGAATTGGTCAACACGCTCCCTATTTCTAAGCTAGGAGTCAGTGTAGTCCATTCCTGTAGTAGAATCTTACATTTGACAACAGGAGCGAATCGCATGCCAAACATTCGTAGATTGCAGCTGAAGGTGTTCAGAAGACTGCATTTTATCAGCGTCTTCACCTAGAAGGACTATATCATCCTCATGCAGATTCTAAGCCAACGATATTATTCCCTGATGGTAACAAGTCAATCCCTGAGTCTCTGAGGTCACTTAGGGTTAAGTCCATTAGTACATCTATGATGAAATTGAATAGAAACGGAGATAGTGGGCATCTCCGAAAGACATCCCTAGTTGTCACCAGTTCAGATGACAACTCTCCATAGGCTCTCACCTGGCTGACTCCATGAGTTCAAGTAGAGTGCCTTCATCAGTGCAATGTATTTTCTCGGCATTCCCACCTTCACAGCCAAGCATCGCCAGAGTACCTCTCGGTCGACAGAATCGAATGCCGCCTTTAGGTCAAGAAATATAACGATTGTTGGACGCCAACGGTAAGTATGCCTATGTTCCAGAATCCGTCGAAGGGTGAGGACATGATCAATACACCCTCTTCCTGGTCTAAAGCCTGCCTGGTACTCTCGTGTTTGTTCCTCCCGTGGACCGCTTAGTCTACGCATTATTATTGAAGAGAAAAGATTATTAGGTTTAAGACGAGGAGAGTAAGAAGCAATTATACAGTTTGAAACTAGTTACTTGGAAGAGGTCAAGTATGTACCACAATATGAGCCATAGTTGTGTGATAGCTGATGCTTCTTACCCAGTTTCCCTGACTGAGTGACTTTCAACATAGAACTTAGCACAGAAGTTCACCAGTTCAAGTTACCGCATTCCATGTAACACACAAGGGTAGAGAAACGAACAAATTCAAAAAGAACTATGAGGAGCAGAAACGCATGGTGGAAAGAATAACCACATGGAGAAACATAAGGACTTAATGGATTTAGGGAACTACAAAAAGTGAGTGCATCTACACCACTGAGAACAACTTTGAGCCATATCATCAATAGTCTCCAGACATTGGTTCTTAGCGTCTCATGCACCCCAACAAGGCAGTCTATATCTTCCTACATAGCTCAAACAAACGGTCAGAAACTTTATGGACTGATATTAAGTTTTGATTTGACCACCCCTCACTTTTTTTAACCTAATCCCATGTCAGCTTATATTGCTTATCGAGGAAGGCGGTGGCTTGGCATGCGCAGTACGTGTCCTAGCCATCGCAGTCGATGTAGCTTCCCAACCTCATCGATTGATTTCCGTTTCTTATCTATCACTCTACACCTTACCTCAATACCACTCATCATATTACACTACTTAACACGAGAGATAGAAAGCAAACAACTGTAGTCAAAGACAGTCAGCCTTTCCAGTTGTCCAGACTGAAGCAGGTGAAAAGGGACTACAACCTTAGACCCATTGGTTAAAAGCCAATGAATCACGTCTTCACAGATAATTTATAATCTTAAAAAGGAATGCAAAATTATAACTTACCTTATCATGCACTCTAAATGATTCATCTATAAAAGGCCAGGCAGCAAACAATAAACAAGCCAAAGAAAGTAAGTAACGATAGAAAAATCCCCACACCTACAATTTTCGAAGAAAAGGGAGAGAGGAAAGGTTTTCAATAAACACATATATAATATCAAGAATTAGTTTGTAGGGATTTTGTTTGATTGGTTGGAGTTTCTTGACATCGGTTGGAGAACCATTGGAAAACCATCTGGGAGTAATGGACAGCTATTTCGTCAGCCTAGTTTAGGACTCTTCATAAGTACGCACCCCTCTGGTTACAAGGCTAGCGAGCTCGTAGACCATTAACCACTGAGACCCGATTCAATGGCCAGTTCATGAATTCTAACTTCTGCCAATTCACGACATAGCGCGACCACTTCGCAATATCTTCTTCGATGAGTAACTGTCCTCACCTTCGACCTGCTGTACCCTACTGGTCACGGCTTCCCACTAGAACCCCAGATAACTGCCTGAATAGGGCCAGTCGCTAGTGAGCATCAGATATATAATACTAAATGATCTTACTCGTCAATTATCATGCTTTGTTTCTTCCATCAAAAGTTGGGAGAAGCGATTTCACTAGGAACTATTTGACTATGTCAAGGAAATAAGAACAAACCTAATCTATATGTACAAAAAAGTACATACCTCCTCTATGTTCACCTTGGCCTAATAAAAGGTCATCATCTTATATTTTCATGTCTTATCATGTCCCTCTTACTCCTTTTCACCTAGTTTTCTTCATACCATCATTATTATTTGTCATCCTTTGGATTTCCACTAAGCATATCCTATCCCCATTACATGATTACTGTTCACTATATGACCCCTTTGTATTTTATCACGATTACTGTTATTTGTCATCCCTCGAACTTACATTCAGTGTTCCCCTATTTGTTGTAAATGGAATAATTGTTTGGAAAATCACTCCTAAACGATCTAATTCCAATATTAATACTTATCAGGATGTTTCAACTAACTTTGTAATTATTGTACGTTTTTTCTCCTAGACTGTATATCATTGTTCTGACGTTTTCATATCACATGTTGACTTGATCCTTATTATTTGTCTCTGTTCCTGTTTATTCTCTAACTTTATTGCTTCTAGTTGTGGTTGTACCATACACTGATAATGTTTTGTTTTACGACGCGATTTTGTTTGAGTGAATCAAGATGATCCTGACCTTGGACTGTCTACAGGAATTGTTGATGTGCGATTCTTGTCGACAGAGTTTTGGTCCCGCCTTGTTGGAAATATTCTGTTGTCTTTGGAGAATTTTATGACTGTGCCTGACTCAAGGGACTTTTGGTCAGCTATACAGTAGGATGCATAGATCGGTTTTCTGTGTTCAGACCACAACGAGTCGTTGCATTTGTTTGTTCATTTCTTTGCAGTATTCATATGTCCTCATGCCAGTGAATACAACCCACCCCTGAAACTTATATTCTAGTCATTAGGTGCGAGACTACCTTGATACGAGTCATATCATCAATTCTAACACAGCTTTCCAGGTGGCAAACAGACAAAGTAATAGCAGATTACTACGATATGCAAAAGCAGCAGTAATGCGACGATTGGAGCCTAATTTATGCTTAAAGAAGGATTTTGTGGTCTGCCCTGAATTGTCTTAGTAGTTTGTTGTTTCTTTACTTACTATTTCACTATTTGTTTCATCCTCTTACAATCCTTAAACATTGTTCATCTTTCTAACCTTTTTCTCTATCTATCAAAAATCATTACCACCTGGTCAGTGAAATATGTAAAATGATAAGGGTATTTTTCGACTACTTATTATTTAAGTAGTACACTTCATGTCTGTCATATTCAATGACGCTACAAGTTGACGAATATGTTTAATATACATTCATGAAATTAAGACAGTTGATTGTTGTTCCCTTGGGTTCCGAGTGGAACATAGGGCTTCAACTACACGTCTCCACTTTCTTCTGTCTTCTGCTGTACTTTTCACCTGCATCCATGTTAGTCCATACTGTTTCAACTCCTCTTCACACGATCTCCTCCATGTCACCCTTGGACGTCCCACTCGCCGCTTCCCTTTCGGGTTCCACTCGAGCACTGGTCTGACGCGCGATGTCACCCAACGGCCTCGTCAGTGAGTGTCCAATCCATCTCCACTTTCTCCTGCATATTTGTTGGTCGATTGGTTCTTGTTTTGTTTGTTCCTATAGTTTTTTGTTGGTGATTCTTTCCGGCGGCCATCTGATCTTCAGTATACAGCCAGCGAAGAAAGTTGTTGATAAAGGTCTGCAACAGGCTGTTGGAAATATTCTTGGTGACCGCCAAGTTTCTGATCCATCCGTATAGAAGAGCTGACTGACTTGACGTTTGTATTGAAAATCCGAATTTTGTTGCTGATGCAGGCTGAGTAACGAAGATTTCCAGATTGGTTTCAGGTTGATGAATGTGTTTCTCGCCTTCCCGATTCTCGATTTGACATCCTCGTCCATCCGTTCCTCCTGTAGTTGAGACAATGCTTCTAGATAAGTGAATGAAGTAACCTCTTTCAAATCCCTCCCGTTGATGGTGATTGGCACTGGATGTTGCTGCTGTTGTTGGTTGGTTATTTTCATAACCTCCGTCTTTTCTATGTTTACCTGGAGTCGACCAGTTTTTTGGTTTTCGCTTGTAAGTCTTCGATTTTTTGTTACATCAAACATAAGTCATCCGCGAAATCCAGGTCTTCTAGGTTCTTCACGTCGGTCCAGGATATACGAAGACAGTTGATAATTCAAGTAAATTTCAAATTATTTATTATAATTATTTATTTTATTCCTTTACGTTCCGAGTGGAACATAGGGCTTCAAGCTACAGCTTTGAAGTTTCAGTTGCAGAGGTGATTTTTACGGCGTGGGGTTGCTAGCTTCATGCCCAGCCTTCCCCCTTTTGTCGGGATGGTAACTGGTTAAGGGAGGTAAAGGTGTGCGCCGGTCGGAACTCGAGCCGTGGACCACGTGGATAGTTGGCCAGCACTCACTCTACCATTGAACCACCGACGCACACAAATTTCGAATAGAGAAAGAAAATATTATTGAAGTTAACTGAAAAGAGACGGCGGGTAAAACTACCGCATATATATATATATATATATATATAATTCCTCTTTATAGATAACTGAACTATAGCACGTTGACTTAGACGCACAATTTAGGATGCTAGCCCCACAGATTATAATCCTATCTCGAAAACTAAGATACGAATGATCAAGTAGGCCTTTACAAACCAGGCATAGCTAACAGTCTAGTTGACTGAAGCGATAGCATACGGGTAGTATACACTGCAAACAATAAGTCCTATAAAAACTAATAAGATGTAAAGTTGTATAGTGCAAAAGAGTATAAAACAACAAATGATATATATAACATCACTTACAAGAAGTTCAAGCAAGAAAATGGTAGCTATAGTAATCGAACAAATAGATGAGAATGTTGACACTGACGAATTGGTCCACAATCCAGTCACTATATAATCCATCAGGGCTAATAACTCTTTCCGTCGAGTTGTTGAATAACTCATCGACAGTGCTGTTAAAAGTGGGACCAATTGATATATAGTAGGTCCTAAAGACCATGAAGAAGCTGGAAGTAGAAAAAGTTTCGATTTACAAAAAAAAACACAATATCATAATGTATAAACGCAAATAATGTAATAGTATTGTAATATTATTGCAATGATTATCAAGGCTATCATTTGGATCAAAAAACTAAAAAGATTACTCATTTGGGTTACTAATGAAGACAGCAAGACTACTGACGTCAGGACTAATGTTTATTTGCAAATAATATCATCCATTCTCTAATGGGCATGTTTTGCTTGTCAATGTCTGTTGCTCATTAGATTATTCTCAGCGTTGTCACCTTGTTGTCACGTTTCATCTTCAGTGGCTTTTTAAATGCCACACAAATTACCATCGCTTTAACGAAAGATGCCGTCAGGAGATACAATGATAAATTCACTCTATACTGAAGTTTGCGATGAAGGTGTTATCTAGGAGGACAATGGAGGCTTAGCAATTAAATGAACCAGCTCAGAGAACGCAAATTGATCAACTACTCATATCCACTTATAAAAATTACACACTAGAATGTTTATTACACGAACAGCAGAGATAATTCTGAAGATAGAGGGCTACTTAAACAAGGATATAAACATTAATACGCCTACATATTGAAATGGGAGAACATTGAACACCAGTTTTATCTGAGTTGACGCACAATTATTTTTTCCTTTTCTTTCTCATTCTATTGCGTCCCGAGAAGAACATACAGCTGGTGGTTTCGTTTTTTATGGGGTGGGGTTGTTTGCCTAGTGCCCAACCTACCTTCTTTGCTAGTCTTAATACAGGCTAAGCGACGTTTAGGAGTACATCAGCTGAGAATCGAACCCATACCATGTGGATGTTTGGTTGAACCGTTGAACTACCAACGCATTTACCGCACAATATGGTACTATAAAACAACCAAGTTAAACTACAAAGCATTATTTATTTAAATAAGGACAAGAGAAAATCAATTATAAAAACTAAAAAGGGCTAGAATTTCTGTCGTTTCACTTAAAAATACACAAAAACATAACGACCTAGTGTAACTGTTTGCAATTATTTAATTACTGTTAGGTTTATAAGACGGTAAGATGTGTATGGACAATAAGCTCTTCTGATTGGTTGGCGATTAGCCCGACGTTAAAGAAAGGGACGAAAAGTTGTCCAATGAGATTATTTCCAGACTACAACATAAACTAAATCCACATTTGAGGAATAAACACTTCTACACTTGCAGCCATTGACTTAAAATGTTAATTTCAATCTTTAGCCTCTTCCTATCAATCTGAATTTGTATAGCGCACACGCCACAATATCCTTTAGAGAATAATTTATTCAAACCGTGTACAAACCAAGTTTAATTACTAAACAAAGCGATTAATAAGTGATGAAGTGTTAAAACAGAGACAATAAAGCTAACCGAAAGCCATAACGACCATAGAGAAACCAACTATAATACAGTTGATTAATTTCCAATGAAAACTGTTAACGTATTTCTGGTACTTGTTATGATTTACACTGTCATTTGCGCCAAATAAACGACAGAGTATCACTAGACTCCAAAGACAGAATGTCGTTGATACACACAATCTGAAACAAAACAAAACAAAGCCAAAAAAAAATGGCTCGAATGAAACTAAATATCACAGTTATTCTGATGAAGTAATTTAAGCAGAGAGATAATGTCAGTGTAGATTTCATCACGGACAGAAATCAGTCAGAAAATCATTGAAAACCAAGGAGCACTGGGCAGCGTTTTTTGACCTAGTTTGGGACTATTCAGCAGTGCGCATCCAAGTGTTCTGTGAGGATGAAATTAATAAGAGTTAAGGACATAAGGAGAAGAGTGGTTAAATATTTGGTAGTATTCACACAGTGATACACCCATTGACTGGGTATTGGTTTTCAGGAGAACCAAACACCGGCATGCAGGATCATCCTGTGGCGCAACCACTCGAGAGCCCTCTCCCTCGGGTCCCAGTGGCTCAATGGTCTACGAGCTCGCCTTGTAACCAGAAGGTCCTGGGTTCGAACTCCGGTGGGTACGTACTGTGAAGAGTCCCAAACTAGGACGAAACAGCTGTCCAGTACTCCCAGGTTTTCCAGTGGTTCTCTAACTGATGTCAGCTCATGATGAAATCCTCCATACAATCAAACTAAATCCCTACAAAACCAATACTTGAAAATTTGGTAGTATTATTTATCAGTACATAATAATGTAATCACTATGCACATTTATCAAATAAATTTACTCTATGATAGAATTATATCCTACCATGGTGCCCAAGTTCTATTCTTAAATCAAAATCGCAACTGGTTTCAATTCTGATTTTTATCTGATGTCGTATCAAGTCACTGAGTCGCAAAATCCTTTTAAACCTTTCCACAAAGTTATAAACCAATAACACACTCTAACTGAAGAGAATTATCCTCCAGCTTATAGTGTAACGACAGAAGACAAGGGCCAGGCAACAGATCGTTTATTGAGAAAATCAACACATATTTATATAGATTTTTATGTACATTATTGTCAGCGGAGAAGCAACGTCTTCTGATTGGTTGTTTTCTTGCTGAAGGTTATTCTGTATTGCTTGTGACCGTTTCTCAGAAAGTTAAGCCATATATCTGCGAATCGTATTTGCACACGCTAAGTCTGCTGTGATTGGTTGGTGAGTTCCTCAAGGTTAAGCTTTGTTATTGTTTTTTTCTCATGACTCCGATTCGGGACGTAACATTGACGTAAATTGCTGTCTACAATTTTGGCCAGTTTGCAGCCAGCTCTCACCACAATAGTACGTCGTCATTTTCTGGCTGGCTAGCTTCCAGCTCGCACCAACTAATTCGTCAGACAGTAATCGCTAAGTGATTTGTAAGTCTCTGAGGAACAATCAGGCTTTCTCAACTGAATCCATCTGCATATACCACTACACATTCCGGCCTCAACCAAAAGTGATAACCATCTAGAGTTCAGATAATCTTTGCACGCCTGGTAAGCCCTTCTAGTTGGTGTAAATAGTTGTTAACCAATCATATAAATCCGTAATACATGCTGTATGGTCTATTATGCTTACAACCTTAAAGTGATTTTTCGTGATCTTGTTACTTTATTGTTTTCGGGAAGAAAAAATTAGTGAGATATAGCCTCGAATTGTGTATTCAACAAATAATTGCTTGTCCTCGGTGAACATAAGTAACCTATGTTACATATAAGTGTCCAATCTGAAACTAAAACCAGAAAAAAACTTTGTCCATCAGTTGTTTTTATCACTAATAAACTTTCCAAGTAGTTTTCTCACGGATTCGTGCAACTAGGCTTTCCGCCTTTTGAGACACTTATCTGTAAGACGTACCTCTAACCTCTAAGAAACTAATGCCTCTTTGATGATTCAAACCACGCTACACAGTGATGCAGTCAGAAACCTTAAAATCCAGTGATTCGGAACAGTTTCGTGAGATAACTGACTGGCTGACTGAGTTTCGACGTAGAAATTTCCAGAGAAGTGCAGCAGTTCAAGTTGCTACAGGTAGTCTACAACCTCGCCACGTGGCTCAAACAGACAGTGAAAGACTTTATAGATTAATCCCAGGTTTTGATTTTGTGAGTTATATCATACTCCCATGTGCTGGTTCATGGCTAATGAGTTCACGTTTCAACAGAGACATTAAAATTCACTAGGAAGCATAGCTGCATCTTGGTAGTCAGTCCAGGATACGAACAAAAGTTCCTTGAATATAAGAACTGTTATCCAACACTAAATACAAGCAACAATGAACAAAAGAGCCATCATTGCACTAATCATAATAACAGTGAAAACGTAAGACTTACCCTAAATATAACCTATCGTATTTATGGTAATAGGCGAGACCTTCTAATGCCAAAGTGGTTAATTGTCTATACTTCTGAATCTAGAAAAAACAGAATAAGTTAATAGACACACTCACACACACGTGTAGTGACTTACAGCTTCAGTGTATCGTCCTGATGAAATGAGCATTTCACACTCTTGTTCTGTTTTATCAATATGCGATATTTTCAAACTCCTTGTAAAAGTAGAATAAAATAACAATAATAATAATAATTTAAATTAGGAAACAATCAATAAGGAAATACAACCAATGAATTTAAACCATTCGCAGCGGTTCTCATTATAGATCAATACCAGGTGGAAGACTATTCTCACTGATTCTCTGCCTGAGGTCTGTCTATGGTGATAGAATTCTGTAATTCCAATCATCAATGGGGCTATCTAGTTCTAAATATTGTCGAGAAGGTTAGGCGTAGAATGTTAGGTAAGAAAAGAAAGTGAATCGATGAGACTGTGAAGCTACATCGATTGAAATGGCTAAGACACGTGCTGCACATGCTGAGACATCGCCTTCCTCGACGGGCAATGTTAGCCGATATAAGATTAGGTTGAAACAGAGTTAGGAGTGGTCAAACCAAGACCTGATATCAGTCCAATGGTTGGCGACTGCTGGAGATATGGCTCAAAATCGTTCTAAATGGTGGAGATGTATTCACTCTTTGTGATTTCTAGTATCCATTAAGTTCTTATGTTCTTCCATATTACTGTTTTTCTCTCTCTCTCATATTTCTGCTTATTATTGTTCTTTCGAATATCTTTTTTCGCTTTCATCTACCTTAGTGTGCTAGATGGGGTGTGGTAACTCAAACTGCTACACTTCTGAGCTAAGTTCTGCATTGAAACTAAGTCTGTGAGTCAGTTAAGTGTTGTCGAAAATCTAACTATCAGGTTGAAATCTAGTCAATAGCCCTAGTGATATAACATTTCTATACACTTTTTATGTAAGATGTTTGGGAGGGTTCCGTGCTTATTGACATTCATTAGTGGAATATGTTTCAAGGATTCGAACTCACGTAAGCAACTATACCAATCAGCCAATCAGGCCATAACTGACACTGTGTAAGACTGGAGTAGAGAGAATCATTGGTTACAACTCAGTGGGTGATTCTCACATGTAGCTCAGTTCTTCAAAATGTTAGTCGTGACCTAAATACCTTAGTGGTACAATTGATGATTTATACAATGAGTCACACAGGTTTAAATCAGGAAGAGGATATGAGTCCTTTCTAGTCTATAGAAACATCTGAATGACGAATAGTAGAAAACACAGAACATGAGCCTAAAGCTTCCCGCTGATCCATTCCTCCTAACATGTAAACACTTGATCCCATGACTCGTAGCTACTGTCTTGACGTGGTGGTCGGACTTGCATATAGCAATGACCCAACAAGCTACACTGACTGAAACTAATGTTCCTGCAGGTCCTACCATGCCAGGAAGATTGTTAGGATAGCGATTAAAATAAAAGATTTTTTCAAACTATGCTGGGGGTCTGTGGGCGAAGTTGTACTGATGGGGAACAGGGATGTAACAGAAGATGACCGACATGCCAGCTATGCTGTCTCTCCACTCTGGAGAGAAGGGGTTAAAAAACGTCAACCCCAAGAATTGTAAATCCCGCCTCACCCTACGGTGGTCCGTAGCCGGCGGTAAGTTACTAATACGGGATCAAAGCTAAAAGTCAGTTCAAACAGACTGTGTGTGACCGGCCTCAAGCAGCTGTCCCCTGGGCTCTGTGGTCACGCAAAACAAGTGCCCCAATAAAAAACCAACTTCCACAGTGTAAGCAGCTGGGAAGTAACACACGAATCCCTACTGATCATCGTTCTCCTACAGGTTTTGAATACTGCTTGAAGAATGGTTTATATTGATTGCTTTACAATAGAGAATATTAAGCACTTATTAAATAATTAAGTCGAGGAAAAAAGTTATAAAATATTCATTACGCAAACGGAAATGTAATAAACAGCGACCTAAAGTGAAAATCAATTACAGTGATGTGAACTATTACTTACGGGAATTCACGGAACAACAGAGAAAAGTGGGACTTCCTTTTTTCAGCATATTTAATCTAAAAAAAATTAATAACAATGTATACACATGTATTCTTTCTCAGTCAAAAGTGATGACAGAACAGGTTGGAGAATAACAGAAGGAAATATGAAAGGTAATATATTTTGTAGACAGCACTATCCTCTGTGATATACAATAATTATATTGTACCTGAGAGGTAGAAAGTCGCAGCCAAAGATTTAAAAAAAAAGTGCTTAAGCGACCGAATACTATTTTATGTAAATAAGCACACCTTCTCTATGCATTTCTAATATTTAACTTGTCGACTCAAAATATTCCATCGAGCTGGAAAAAAACTAAACAGATAATATTGAAATCGCCCAATCATCATCGAAGAGGACCAGTAGGAGATTCCTGATATTTTTGGACTACTTCTTATGTTGTAAATTTAGATCACAATTTGATCAATGCGAGAAGTAAACACTTGGAAATTTTTCCAAAACTCACTTTAAAGACAATTAGATGACGAAGCAATAACTAACGATACATGAAAACAAACTGTTTTCTATTTATTCAAGGGCATAAATTGAGCGCGTCGGTGTTTTAGTAGTAGAATGCTTCCCAACTACGCATCTGGTCCGGGCTCAATTACCAGCTGACGCCCTTCCGAACCTCGCCTAGCCGGTAGCGAATCCGGTAGTGGGAGAAGGTTGGCAGTGAGGTTAGCAATTCCACCCCACACACAAACCACACCACTCTTACTAAAACTTCGAAGTTCAAGCTTGAAAGCGAAGGAATGAAGAAATGCCACAAATAAACAAACGAGTCATAAACTCACTTTTAGCTGTTTATATATTTGTAACCAATTGGCTCGTGCTAATTTCACTTTATCAGATTCAGGAATCTTCAAAAATTCCACAGGAACCTGACCCTAAAAGAATAAAACACGGCGCAGTAATTTATAGATTAACAGCTAGATGGTCACTGAAAACATTTCATATAAGCATTGTATACACTATATAATTACAAGAGGAAAAGTTATACATATCTTGTACAGCACGTAAACGATTTAGACAATGCTATGGAAGGCAAGAACCAAGCAGCGCAGAACAAAAGACTTAACACTTACAGTTGTAACCTTATAAATACAGTAACTCACGCACGCAGCTTATTCTTCCTAAACGAGGCATTTTTTTATGGCGCGTAACATGTGATCTCAGGTATCTAAATATGCCTACGTTATCGGAGTTGTACCCATTAAGGTTATGCCTGAAGTTGAGATCATGCTAGATGATCACTTATGAGATGTTCTATACGAGAAGTACATAAAACTCGGAAGAAAAGTACCCACAAAGACTTCTGACTTCAGAAAAAATCCTAACAATGTCCGCTACAATTGAGAATACTTATAAGACAGTTCCGATGTAGCTGCATAAAGCGTAGCCTACAAGATGCCATGAACGCTTGGTATTTTAACTTAACCAGAGTATTTGACCTAAAGAGTGTATAAAATGAATAACTTTTACCGTTATCCTCTTTCAACCTACAATCCTAAAACTGTTATACCAAAAGTAAACAATCAATTTTTTTAAAATTTGACTATGGTTTATACTGTTTTTTTGTTTTCCGAAATTCATTTTATTCAGACATTGAAGTGGCCCAAAGCTTGTAGTTTATTCTTCACACGTCCATTGATCATTTGTTGGCTGTAGAAATTGATCCGTAGCTCAGTCGTAAAGAATGCTTTCCTCAGTGATCTGCATAAGCGATTCTTCAGGATCTCAGCTGCGGTGTCACCTTTAAATTCAACGCTCATAAATAGCAGTTTCTTCGGCACTGTCTTCTTTACGGCTGAGTTACGGATCAATTTCTACAGCCGACAAATGATCAATGGATGTGTGAAGGATAAACTACCGCTTTGGGTCACTTCAATGTGTTTATAAATTCACCTGCTCGTGTGGAGCTAGTTATATTGACCGCACAAAGCGCACACTTTCCAAACGCATCTCTGAACATTATCCGGCATGGTTAGCAAAAGGACAATGCAAGACAATTACTAGCTCAATTCTCGAGCACTTGGTGAACTCAAGCCACGTAACTCCACCAGAGTCGTCTTTCAAGATCATCTACAAGGTAAGACCAAAGGGAGTCAGGTTTCGGCTTTTGTGTATGGCGGAGGCGCTGACAATTCGTCAAACCAACCCCGAACTCTGTATACAGAAAACTTTTATCCAGTCTCTTATTCTACCTTGATCTTAACCTCTTCACTAGTCCTTTCCTGCAAAAAATTTAATTTTTTTTAATTTTCAATTTTACTTTTAGTTTGCTTTTACTTTAATAATTAATTCACTATTTTCACTCTCATATGTTCCTTTTGTACATTTTCACACTTGTTAAATTGACACTCAACTACCTTTATTCTCACTCAATAACAATTTTAACCTTATCAAATTTCTAACTTTGTGCCACTGAGTACCACGTAATTTACAACTTTTTTTTTTACCTCTAAAGCCACTTCTGAGTAATTATATCAATTATGTCACCCCCTATTACTAAATAATAGACTACTATACATTTTTGGTAAATATAAATACGATTGTACAGCCTTTGAAGATGATTTTGTCGATAAAGAAAATTTTCTTCGCTGAATTTGTCTTTTATTTTCTTCATGACTAATTCAGTTAGGTCGATAGAATTTTCCAGAATTATTTTATTATTGCTGAAGTACAGTACACTGACGTATCTGATCTGCATTTATTAGTCATATGGACTCTTTTCACGGCGATGTCGATATTACTTTCAAGACATCGGTTACAAAAGTTCAACAAAAGTGATCAATGTACTTGTCCTGGCACGTACATGCAAACTTGTAAACATGCCAAAAAGTCTGAGACTCAAAGATCCCTAGTCCCTTTACCAGTAGCATTGGCCGATATCTAACTGAATCGGGACAAACGTGGTTATCATAATTCCATATTAGTTTGTTTATTAGATATATCACACAGTGAAACAGTATTATTTACTGGATGACGTTTCGAACAAAATTTATTGCTGTTCATAATCATGCCATCAATTATAATCACACGACTTCGAAACTTGAGTTTTATAGTTTTCTTTGTCCTCTCCTATTTATCGTCGTTAGGGTAGTAGAATTTTCCAGATGTCTGGGTGGACAGGTGTTGAATCATTCCTATTACATGTATTTGCAGTTAACTCGATAAACAAAGCCCCAGTTATCAATCTCTCCCTCCACTCTGTGACATTAGATTTTAAAACTGTCATCTTATCCCATCCCACTGTATGGTTGTGTTGTGTGTGATTGCATGTAGTGCTATAGCTGAACTATTCTCTAGATTTCTTATCTTATTCGGGTCAACCAATCTAGATTTTGCTAGGTTTTTATGCTCGGCTAGTCTGACTGCCCCTGTTCTACTACTTTGAACTATGTATTTGACCTGACGATCATTGCAGGGTATTAGATAAACTAAATTGTTTTGTTTTAAAGGCTCCACAGGATCCTTTAACCGACAAAGCTTGTTTCTAATTGAGTTTGTGGGTTTGAATGTCACTTTTATTCCTGCCTTGTTAAGAATTCTTCGTAAGGTTTCCGAGGTTCTTTCTTTGTATGGAAGTACTACTGATGATTCATATTCCCTATTGTTGATTTCGTCATTATCCTGTGCATGTTTGGTATGCATTTATTTATCGAGTCAACTGCAAACACGTGTAATAGGAATGATTCAACACCTGTCCACCCAGATATCTGGAAAATTCTACTACCCCTACGACGATAAATAGGAGAGAACAAAGAAAACTATAAAACTCAAGTTTCGAAGTCGTGTGATTATAATTGATGGCATGATTATGAACAATAAATTTTGTTCGAAACTGTCATCCAGTAAATAATACTGTTTCACTGTGTGATACATCTAATAAACAAACTAATGTGGAATTGCCTACTACCACAGTGCCCAAGTTTTACACACATATTAATGTGGTTATCATAACACTACTGAATTTTAAGTAACTTAAAGAGATTGATGCTATTCTATTTTATTGTAGAAACAAATGACAATAAACGTAACTTTATCAGATGACTACTTACTACAGAATTGATTGGAATTGGAACGCCTAAAAGGCTAGCCATTAAAGGACATAAATCAGCCTGTTGAATTTCTCTTCGAAGACGTTCATAATTGTGTAACGGTAGACCGTATGCATCTTTTACATTGTTTGATAATTTTTCCGTATCAGTTTTAATTTCAACAGGACCAACAATACCAGATCCCCAAATTAACAAAGGTGTTATTGTTTCATGAAGAGAACCTGATCCATGACTTCCTAGAAATATGGAAATTAATTAAAAAGGAAAAAAAACAGTTCGCTCGCACTTTCCTTTGAAAACTAATTTACTCATCTATAAAAGAGGCACTTAGATTTAAGAGATGCTTACTCGGTTTAAATAAATTTATCCAATAATATTATTCGACAAAGAATTACACTTTTTTCTATTAGAAATTACAAAACTCACAAAGAAATGAAACCGTGATACTATCGCTTAAATGAGAGGTTGAATACAGGAAGTAAGTTGTTTGAAGTTATGTACTTATACAAGGTGGAATTTTTGTGATACGCTGAATATTAGACGTTAGGAATTAGGCAGCAGAGACTCCTCTGCTGGACTGTTGCAGTTCATCACATGAAGGAATATGTAATCTTGAGGGGGTTCACACATTTTACTTCATATCCGAACTTTTCCAACTCGGTGCTTTAGTGAGACACTTAACCACTAAGTCACTGAGATTGTGGGATATCATTAATAGTAGGAGGAAAGAAGAATGATGCAAGCTATGGAAGTGAAGGTGAGTGATGGTCAGGAAAGCTGCCCACCACCATGAAAGTTGATTTCTTATCGGGATAATTGAAACGGAAGGAGCATTAATGTTGCGTGATCGCAGAGTGCAGGGGACAATTGTGTTTGAGGCAGGCCACACTCGAGTGGTTTTCAGAGTTACGTCCGTATTAAGGTAATACCGCCGGCTACGGACTGCCGCAACTTAAGTCGGGAGGTATAGTTTTTGTGGTCGACCTTTTCCAAACCCCTTTTCTCCAGAGCGAAGAGGCGACATGGCTGGCATGCTGGTCATATGAGGGAAACACTTTACTACCGTTACATTCCTGTTCTCCAGACGTACGACTTCACCAACAGACCGTCGACATAATGCGAAAAACTTACATTATGACGGAAACTGCTTTTAGCCTAACCGTTATCCAAACGACCTTTCCGGCAGGAATATTAGTTCCAGACGGTGTAGCTTGTAAGGTCATTGCGATATGCAACACCGACCACCACGTCGGAGTAACAGCTATCAGTCCAGGTCGATAAAACCACAGATAATTCAGTGTAGGACTGCTGAATGAACATGAGTTGGTCGCCGAGTGGTAGTCAATCTAGTTGTCTAATAAGTGTGTGTATTGTTTAAAATTTATTAACCAATTATATAGCGTGGATAATAGGTTAAGTGAAACGACAGTACAGTACAATGTAGCTCACTTTTTATTTTGATGCTGGATGTTAGGCAGAGTCCATCACTTGACTTGCATTATTCATTTAATTAATTCTAACACTTAGATTTTAAAATATTTTCCTTAGAATAAGAAATCACTCTCAATGTGAACATCTGACATGGTGTGACAAACGTTTCATATATTTACATCTACTTGTCTGTCATGCATCCGTTATAACTTTACAAGGTGTTTATTTTTTTTAAATAATACAACTCTACAACCACGTTTAAGTTTACGGAGTAGATTATCACCCAAATCAATTCACGTGAACCGAATAATGTCGAATTTTCGAATTACTGATCTATATCATCAAATCATGCATAGAAAAACCGAACGAACGCCAACAAGGACGAAACGCAGATCGAGGGCTTCTTGCCAATTGCCTCCAACCATCTCACATCAATTCAGAGTGCATCACGGTGGTGAGTCACCTGGCTTGGTGACAACATTTAAAACTTGACTGATAGAATTCAGTCTGCATCAAACCAAGGACTAAACGTATGACATTCGTTACTACCTATTGACCAATCAGAATATCCGTTACAGTCTTACAAGAAGTCAATCGTGACCTGAATAGCTCAGTGGTAACGTCTCTGACTGCAGTATTGGGTGACCCAGGTTAGAATCTCGGAGCGGACACGAGTTCCTAGAAGGTTGCCGATACGCCTTGCTGACGAGTGCCAACAAGCGCGAAACTCCGGTCTAGAGCATCCTGCCGATTGCCTTCAACCACCAAGCAGAAAATACTTTTAATAAGCACATAATTTTGTCACTAAGACCCCCCCCCCTCCAGTCTCGACATCCGAATAACGCCTATTCAATGAGGCAGAGGTATATCCATTTGCCGAGTCACAAATGCTTGATACTATTGAATACACAGTATTAAAATTTAATCAATCCTACAAGTGCCCATATACCAATAGAGACCAATCAATTCATTCTGATGAAGTAAAGTAATATGGAAGTAAAAATTTTAGTTTATAAAGCGTCACACATGTCTAATCAACACCATCCGCGACGATATTCTTCGCTACGTGAAATAGAAAGAAGATGAAATAAGCCTTAGCCATATCAAAAAACTAGACGAAATCACTACGTTTAGTCTGTAGGCTTCCTGGATAGATTCCACTAGACAGATATTATCTACAGATCCTTAGTGTTTCTCGTTTACCTGTTTTGCTTCCTTATTACTATAGATACTTCCTCTAGGATCTAATATTAACCTAGTTAGAACTCACTTATTTGGAGCAGATTTGTCATATACCACATTTATTGTGCGGGGTCCGATTATTCATACTATCAAGTTACCCTAAAGCAGATGGACGCGGGACCCATTATTGCTACTCAAAGACAAACTTAGTTACAGTATGGGTGTCAAGAGATGCGCCACACAAAATCTCATAGTTGACGCGAGGGCTGAGGTACTGACGCCCAGACCGAAGCAGGCACTTGTTTTAAGGGACCACCTCCCAAGCCTTTGACTCTAAGTTTGGTTCACAAGGCAGTGGAGCAGCATCAGAAGCTACGTCCCCATGGTTTCCGTTAACCATAACAGGTTCATACGCCATTCGATAGTTTCAGATTCTGGAACCCATGTACCCCATAGGTTCGGAATCAGAGTTTTCCAGCTCCTCTAGGTAGATCTGCACGTAGATATGATGGAGAAGATTTGTGGCTCAGGTGGATGATTTTGATGTAGTTGTGTTCTCTGAGCTGAATGGTTTATTTGTGAAGCTTTCATTGCCCTACTAGGCAACATCGTCAGCGCATGCTTCAATTTGAAGTGAGCTTTTAGGTTTGAAGAGTCTTGCAGTGATTTCTGAGATGTCCTTTATATATGGTAGGGCGATTTTCTTTGTGTTTTCCTTGGGGGTCTTTGATTTGGTAGGTTGGCTTGGGGGTATATGTCTTTTGATGAAATTCCATGGATATCCATTCTTTTGGAAGACATCCATGAGATATCTTTCTTTAATTTTCCTTAAGGTGGGAGTGCTGCAATGAGTCCTGGCCCTCTTGAATAGTGTTTGTATACAATTTCTTTTGTGTGTTATTGGATTGTTGCTGTTGTAATTCAGTATTTGGTCTGTGTGAGTTGATTTTCAACAAACTTGAGTTTCTAATTCCCCTGTGGTTTTTCGCCTGATTAAGACGTCTAAAAATGGGATTTTGTTCTCGGATTCCTCTTCTCTTGTGAATTTGATGTCGTTGAAGACGTTGTTTATTATGTTGTGAGTTTCATCCAACTCGTTTCTTTTTCTATTCCCGTGACATAGGTAAGCTAGTGTTTGTAGATTATTACAAATGTATCATCTACGTAACGTATCCAAATTTTGGGTTTGATCTTTGGTAGGATTATGTTTTCGAGCCTTTGCATCACTGCTTCTGCAATTAAACCTGATATTGGCGATCCCATGGGTGTTCCTTTAACTTGTTCATATATTTGGCCGTTGAATTGGAAGTACGTTGTTAGGCATAGGTTTATGCATTCCATCCAACTTGTGTGTTGCATTTTTGATTGTTGTGGGAGGTGTTCGTCGTTGCTGAGTAATTGCTCCACGGTGTCTTTTGCTAGTTTCTGTCCAATTGAGGTATATAATGCTGTGACGTCGAAGGATACCATTATTTCTTGGCCGTACCGGATCGTTTATGGGGACCTATTAGCTGAAAATCAAGTGGCTTAAGCAAATGAGTTAATCTCCACTAACAACTTAGAGTAAACGTGAGGTGTAAATGATTGTCTGAAATCGTTACCAACACTTTACTACTGAACTGACAGTGAGTTCCAGTAACCTGAATCGATATGTACAGTCACTGAATCTTTGTTCATCGAACCTACATCTAACAACAGATAGATATGCTTTCCTGTATATTCCTGGACCCTATTTACATATTTACAATTAACATTATCCCTTCTACCTACTTCTTTATTATAACATCATATTAAATGATTAAGATATGACATACACGATTCATAATGCAATTTACCCCATTCAGTCATTCCATGATCAGAGGTTAAAATATAAGCAATACGTGCATTTGTCCCACGAGATTTTTCAGTTAACTTTTGATAAACTTGTAAAACTGCTTTATCCAAATGTTCAAGAACTGTAATGTATTCAGGGGAATTCGGCTTAAACGAATGGCCAACCATATCAGCTGCATCTAAGTGTAGAAATACCATACGACCTTGACGATAGTCATTCGACTTGCCAGTAACATCATTAAAGAAATCTTCAGATTGATCAATAAAATCCTGAACAATAAAAGATTTATAACAATTTAGATAAGCAGATATAAAACCAGAAGTAGTGAATAAAACTCTTATGGTATAATTGAATTTTGTAGCTGACATAATATTCTTGTGCAAATCAATCGATAAGTATTCATGTGGTGGTGTGGTACAGACAATCGGTTCCAACGGAATATTATTCTCACAGTAAGAATCATTGTATTTGTAGGTGTTAACGTCTGAATACTATTCCCACAGTTCAATACTGCATTAACAACAGAATACTATATATGTATTTGAACATTCTATTTCATGTCGTTTAATGTAAACCAAAATCACACGCTCGGTGATTGATTGGTTAAAGAATATAAACTGTATAGATATAAATATCTGTTTGATCACTTGAAAATATACGTTGGCTTCCATGTCTTGCCTTATGCTGTTACATTCGTATCCCTTACAAAACAGCACACTTCGCGCTATTTCATCAATTACGATAGACGCCACTAGAATTCCATCTCAAGTAAGATCACAAACTGACACCAGTTAGAGAACCATTGGAAACCAAGGGGTACTGGATAGCTTTAGCGTCTTAGTCTGGGACTCTTAAGTAGTACTCACTAGTGACTTTACCGGGAACCATTTAGTATTCAACTCCTGGAAGTCCTTGGTTTACAATAGTCTCCTAGCTTATATGAATGCATGGTGTCACTTGAAATCAATTAAGTCCCTGCAAACCAATACTTAAGAATTCCATCTATTAAGTAACTCCAACAAAAAAATATATAAAGGTTTACTGAAATATCAGTGGATAGTTGAAAGTTCTAATCATAATAGAAATCTTCCAGATGTCTAGAGATTAATATAGTTATGAAGCGAGAGTTAGCAAGCTTAGTCACAAAACTACTTGCTTAATACATCATTATCATGCCTATTCGTTATGCAGTTAAAAGTCTTATCCGAGTTTTACAATCTCATGCCCGTAATTTAGACAATTTTTACAACTTCGCAATCGGCAAATGTGACTCGCGATTTGCAATGTACACAATTCGAGGTGAAATTTCACCACGGTTTCCTTTGGAAACCAAAAATATTCAGATCACAATGTATGATCTGCTTGGTACCATAAGTAGAAATCACGAAATTAAACATATATGCATGATAGTATGTACTACTGATCGATTTGTAAGCTGCGAATTCGATCTTATTTATGTATTACCAGTTCATCTATGTACCTGGCTAGAATTCGGTGGTTTGAACTGATTCGGCCTGCTCGGCTGAGTCAAACCGGGTACGCCGTTGATAAGTTCAGCTTGAAAGGAACGAAACAGGCATCTGATGTTTTTTTTCCTTCATGTTCCCCAGTGGAACATAGGGCTTCAACCTAGTGGCTTAAAGTTTCTGTAGCAGTGTTTATTTTTTATAGGATGGGGTTGCTAGCCTCATGTCCAACCTTTCCTCTTCGCCAGCATTATTTCTGGCTTAGCGAGGTAAAGGAGTGTGTCGGCCGGGGGTCGAACCCCGGACCATGTGCATGGTCGGCGAGCGTCCTAACCGCTATGCCGCCGACGTACCGTCTGATTTTCAGACCACTTCAATTCGGTTAACAAGCACTAATGGAGGAGATGAGTGGTAATCATGTCAATCAAGCAATAGTATACAGCATCATGCAACCTTTACAACTTGCAGTTTGCACAACAGGTGCTAGGAAATAGTTTACACGACTTTTAAGGATTTTAAGTCACCGGGACATATTATTGTTTTCATCATCACATTAATAGTAGACGTATAAGAATCGCTAGTACTATTTGCTATTAGGCAAGTTCACATTTATTGTATTTCATTGCATTCTCTTTAGCATCACACACTCAAGGAGTAATAATTGAATTATATTTTAATGCTTTAAAAATCAAATATGCACTAATGGGAAGTTAAACACTAGTGTTTACAGGAAAGCCTGACACATTCAAAAACAGATATTTGGACTTCCGATAATCCCATCCTATGTCAGTGAAAATAGGATTGGTGAAATGTTTAAATAATAGAGCAAAAAAAAAGTAGTACCAAGGAAAATCTAAGACAGGAAGTGAGGCATATAAGAGAAGCTTTGAAACTTAATAATTACCCGGATAAATTAATCAGGAAGTATGCAGGAATAAAATGATAACAATAATAGTGATGATAGTGATAATAATAGTATTGATGACGTGCATGTGAAACATGCGCAGGCTAAAGACAACACCAACAATAGGGAATATACACCATTAGAAGTACTTCTATACAAAGAAGGAACCTCAGAAACCTTACGCAGAATTCTTAACAAGGCAGGAATAAAAGTGGCTGGCATTGAAACCCACAAACTCAGTTAGAAACAAGCTTTGTCGGTTAAAGGATCAATCCTGTGGAGCCAATAAAACAAAACAATTTAGTTTATCTAATACCCTGCCGGAATGATTGTCAGTGAGGTCAAATACACAGGTCAAAGTAGTAGAACAGGTGCAGTCAGACTAGCCGAGCATAAAAACCTAGCAAAATCTAGATTAGTTGACCCAAAAACGATCGCGAAATATCGAATCATACTTTTGCGCAAAGCTAAAAGAAAAGCATAAATACTCAGCAGAAACTACCTTGCTGAATTGCATCAGAGAACTAGAGGGAAGGAAAGTCATCTGTTGTATTTAGAACGTATAATTTAACTCAGAAAAAGTCTTATTCCCATCACCCTTTTAGTAACATTTTAAATAATGGAACATTAATTGTAATTTGAGAGCTTTCTTAGAAGAAACCCACAGATAATGTCACTTAGAATCTCACTCGCTGTAGACATATATACATGTGGTCAACCAAAGTGGTATAGAGAAAGAATATTGAATTGAAACAAGGTTACATGTCCAATACCATGAAGATTGTGACCTATCTGTCAACAACAGACTGCTGTAGGGAAAGAAATATTTCTTCAGGCTTTTGAGTCCATATGCATTCATCTGACAAGTATCAACAAGCACAAAAAGCGCATTGATAAATAGTTTCCTACCATTTAATTCAAAATAACCTCGTACAAAATCATAAATAACATTTATTATTATTATTATTTCCTTCACGTTCCTCAGTGGAACATAGGGCTTCAAGCTTGAGGCTTGAAGTTTCTGTAGCAGTGTTTATTTTTACAGGATGAGGTTGCTAGCCTAATGCCCAACCTTCCCTCTTCACCAGCCTTATTTCTGGCTTAGTGAGGTAAAGGAATGCGTCGGCCGGGGATCGAACCCCGGACCATGTGCATGGTCGGCGAGCGTCCTAACCGCTATGCCACCGACGCACGTAACATTTACGAACAGTAAATGACACAATAATTTCTTATGAACTCCCTAACAAAATATTGTGCGTCGGTAGCACAGAGGTTAGGACTCTCGCCGACCATACACATGGTCCAGGGTTTGATGTCCTGCCAACGCACACCTGATATCAGTGATCAGCCTGCAAAATTTGGGCCACCGATATCACATGCTGAAAATTCCATAATTCTACCAAAAAGTATTGTGTGGAATCAAGCTATGATCAAAAAAAATATTAACTAGGCCCCATTTCATTGAGACTAAACTTATTCGGATCCCTTCAAGTGGAACAGGGCTCTGACCAGCAGATCATTGGATTGACATTAAATATTTATATCTTTAAATGGTGATGAAAAGATAGTAGACTAACAATAAAGGTTTTAAGTAATACACCATATATATACATCTTAATGCACTAGGAATGCTACGCTATGGCAAGAAAAAATTATTCATTTGGAATTAGACTTTATAATTCCTAATCAAACACGCTTATAGCTCAGATTATTGTGCATACTTCATCTACCGTAAAAAGTATACACAATTAAACGTACCATGAATTGATTAATTACCCATCGATCAATTTCTGTAGGATTTGTTTTAGTTAAATCACTTAATTCATCTGGACAAGGTGTTGCTTTGATATGTTGTGTAGATGGTGATACAAATGACATAACTACTTCTCGATAACCCCAAATCCACGCTGAAAGAGAACGATTCAATACAGAATCGAATTCCACAGGATTGGTTCTCCATCCTAAAGGAGAGAAAAAATACAGTTTAATTTGTAAAACAATAAAGTCCAAGAAACCAAAGATAAGCTTCTTGAAATTTCCATATTTTACGTTACTTTTAATGATAACATTTCCTAACTGATTTATTTACCTGTAATTGGAATGTCTATACATCTTCGTACGACACGGTGGACACTGAACTTAATGGGAAACATATGTAGTACACTGATTGCTAACATGAATTAGAATTGTGGAGAATTCACAATCACAAAATTATCGAATACGAAATGATACAAAATAATACTGATTAGCTCTTTTCTTGTCTAACAAGGTACTGAATGCATTTAACTACCTTTGGTTGTTGATCCATCTAAGCATTAGCCTAACCCATTTACAAACTTTATCACTAAAATGTATTTACAAAGAATATCCTGCCACACCTTCACAACTTTTGCTTGTTATCAAACTGTAGCAGTCAGTCAAGTTCTCAGAGTATTTGTACTGAATGGTGAAGTGAGTCACTTCAGTGAGTCCCAACCTTCCACCAGTAGATGCAAGACCTAAATTAACATGCTACATTCAGTGCTATAGAAATAGATGCAGAACAAAAGGTATACTAGTGTGTTTATTCCTTTCATTCCTTTGCTTTCCGGGTGGAACATAGCGCTTTAGGCTTGGAACCTTGAAGTTTCAGTAGACATACTGCTGCTCATAGGGGTTGGGACTGTTAGCCTCACTCCTAACCCTCACTCTTTTACGGGCTTACTATCAACTAGTAAACTGGGTGACGTCTAGCAGTGCGTCGGCTTGGAACCGAACCTCAGACCACGTGCGTGGTTGGCGAGAATTCTGCCACTGAACCACAGAAGCACAATGTTTTTATGGTCTGTTTGAATGTCATTTACCGTTGCTCAATAACTAAAACTATTTGGGAGACTTGAAGCAAAACAACCAGCAATTCTGTTGATCAAGAAAGAGCTGATTTTTTCTCAAAAAAAGTGGTTTTTAGCAATGTTATATTGTTATGACAAATGCGAATATTTATATTATAATCTCATTACCTAATGGCTATCGGTATTACATATGTTTAGGTTTTAAAACAAAGGACTGAGATTATGA
>OX235272.1:68863597-68888731 GCA_944472155.2 Trichobilharzia szidati
CTCATCATCTGCTTACAGCCTATTTAATTATTATTAAGTTCATGTAAAGAGAAGTTTTAACATGCAAATTTTACATGATGTCAGTTGACAGGAGGTTCTGGACTTTGTGAACAGTGCTCAGAAAATTACGCTTATATAGCTTTTGCACAGGGAGTTCAAGTTTAAACAAAGTAAATGCATGCATACAATCATAAAGGAGTTACGTAATAAAGACGAGAGGTGCGTAAGATGGTGAGTAACTAATAAATTGGGTGACAGTGTACTGAGTTCAACTGAAATCACAGAAAAGCAAAATTACACCATATCAAGAGGGGTTTTTATTAAGGCCAGAGATCGCGTAACCAAATGAAAGAGAGAGAGTGTGTGAAGACATACACTTACCAGAATGGGCAAGGAAACTGCTTCTTTCTGAACACATAAATCGGGTTTTAGGCGTTTGATGGAGATTGCTTCGGAAAACTTGAGTTTTTTGTCTGTTGATAATTTTAGAAGAATTTGTGATTTCCACCTCATGACCCGTATCAAGGAGATGTCTGGTAATGGCACTATTGTAAGTGGGTGCGTACTGATGAAGAGTCCCAAACCAGGACGAAACAGCTGTCCAGTACTCCCAGGTTTTCCAATGGTTCTCTAACTAATGTCAGCTCATGATGAAAATCCTGTAACTTTTGTAAGTGTTTGTTTCCTTGACGCGTAAGTTAATTAGTAGGAGTCAGCAACGAGTTATTACATAATCAAGAAATTTTCAAAATAATAGTGACTAGGAAGAACAGGATGACTCCGTAAAATCACGTAAAATACAAACAAATTAACAGAATTAGCTAGAACTGTAGACATAATAAAATAACAAAGTTACAAGGGGAGTGGAAAATCGTTTGTTGAACTTAATACACATTAGACAGTTGGCCATGGCAAAGAAAGGGGCTGTACAAAAATTTCTTTTGAACACTCACAGATTTGTCTTGTTCAGATGAATTCCGATTGCCACTGTTGTGCATAAAACTAGTACTCGTAGAGAGTGAGAAAGATTGGGTGAAATACGATAAATAATTTTAAAAGCTTTATTAGAGTCTGTTTGATGTTCAGTATCAAGAAGAACTGAGTTTAGCTTTATTCGAACCTATGACTAACCAAGATGGTTGGTGTTCAGTAATTCTCTGAAGGACTTGTCTAGTCGAACGGCTGATGTAACTAGCTCATCAGGAGCAAGGCACTTTGTCTACATTCCTTAAACTGAGTATTGGTTGGCTAGTGAACATACAGCCTAACTCAGTTGCATTGAAACTCCTTTTGGAGGGCGTTCTCAGACGTCGTAATAAGATCTCGCTATTGACATCACCCGTGAATTGTAACCTTAGGAAGACTAATTTTTCAGGAACAGTCGGCATCCTCAATTTTTTACTTTCACCCCCCTATACCTAGAACTGATTTACCAAAATAACTACTTGACTGGTAAAACATTTTGATATAAAACAACTACATATTAGTGTAGAGCCGATGATGAGGAACTAATTGGAAAGGAATATATTTCTTCACGCAATCTGTTGTTATTTTTAAATACGTGAATGGTAATTTTGAAATTACATTTTTTGTTGTTGGCAAGTTAGAGATTTTTTATCATTTCTAGCGTTACAAGCGAAATTGAGGGCTTCAAGCTTCTTTGAAGTTTCAGTAAAAGTGTTGTTGTTGTTCAAATGTTGGTTCGTAGGGATTTGGTTGGTTTTAGGATTTTCATCATGAGCTGACATTAGTTAGAGAACCATTGGAAAACCTGTTGTTGTTGTTGTTTTACGCTGAGGCGTCACTAATCTCATATCTAACCTTCACTTTTCTTCACACTTACTACTAGATAGGAAACCAGCAGGGGGTTTAGGCAAATTGTAAAAATAAACAGTAAAAATTTACGCTTCAAAACCTTGTTGATAATATATAATTCAAAAAATGATTGTGTGTAATCACGTTAGCGAATTCAATTTCGGAAATAAAAAGAATTTAAAAAGCGCGGACTAATTTAAACGAAAACTTACTTTCATATTTCAGCTATTTTGAACAAGAATTTTATTTATTTATTTTATTTATTTATTTATTATAGCTTGATTCCACACCGTATTTTTGGTACAAGTATGGAATTTTCAGCATGTGATATCGGTAGCCCAATTTTGCAGGCCGACCATTGATATCGGGTGTGCGCCGGCAGGGGATCGAACCCCGGACCATGTGCATGGTCGGCGAGAGTCCTAACCACTGTGCCACCGACGCACAATGATATAATTAATATCTGGATTAGGGGGGAAGTTATCAAAACAAATAAGTCATTTATAAATAGAATTACTTACTGACTCATCGTCTTCAGAGGAACAAATGTTCTGTTGTCCGTCTAGCTTGAAGTGTTCAATAACTGAATTGATCAGATTAGCAATATGGTCACCAAACTAATATACTCAATACTAAGTACCACTTCTGACTGCTGTAAAGTTGTATTGGAAGCCATCTGTAGCAAGATTGCTACTGAGACCTTGTCGCCACCTACCGATACAACAGCATAGTGTTTCAGTGGTACTTTCACCATAGATTCAAATTCCTACTGTACAAAGATGCAGTCAGTGATGCCCATCTTGGGTTTTGTGTATTAATGTCTCAAGGGAAAGAATCTTTCTCAGAGTACCTTGATTCTGTTTTATTTTCTTCATGAACATTGAGAGATAAATACACTAGCAGACTAGATTAATAAGCTAATGCAGTTTGGTAAATATTAAGGTACAGATTTCTTTGTCAGAGGAGAGTTGACAATTGTATTTGCGTTAATTCTTCATTTTCATGATTTTAAAACAGTGACGTCATCACTGGTTTCATTGTTATTATTTACACTGAGATTGGATAAAATCTTATTTGTTTTCATTGTAGAAGCATTTTGTAAGATTCTTATTCGTCTTTTATTTTCATTGTGAATTGAATTTCTTTCTTGTGGCATTCAATAAATTCTTGATCGTTTGATCTCTGGTTTTTATTATCATGACCAGTTTGATTTTTCAACTTAGTTTAGTCAGAAATTTCTCGCTATTTGTAACTTATGAGTCAGTAACGAAATGTTTAGTTGTAGCTGTGTGTTCTTTGATTAGTAGAGGTTTTGTACTTTTAATAACACATCCTGAGGTTCAGAGATCACTTAATTAACATTTTCAAAATAGATTCATGTCTGCTGATTTCGTCTTCATCTGGATACAACAGTTACTAGAATTCTCTATCATTTTATGTGTAATACCTTACAAAATTTTTAAGTCTTCCTAGTGAGACCTATGAACGTATGAAGTTACGTGTATTGTGAAGTCTTGTATATCAACATTTGCATTTCAGAAGACTTGCACCTGCATAGACACATCCCGTATTTATTCGTCTGGTGTATTTGGATATTTTAGTCTACCTTTCAGTTAAGATTCTTCCTAGAATATGATGCCCATAAACATGTTGTTAATTTCCACTGTGAAAATCACTTCTTTCATAACTGTACATCAACTTTAGGTCTCAGTCTGTAAGTTTATTACTCAGAAGATATGAAGACATGGGAGTCGAATAGTTATATTACTTATTAAGCCTATCTTTTTGTGATAAGAGTCACAACTTTTTTCTAACAAATCCAATAACACTGAGATATTTCGTTTATGAGGATTCAACTGATTTGCTGAAAACATCAGCAAGGCATACATGTCACCTTGAGGAAATTCACGTTTTCTCTAACAACAGTCAGATGTACGTCAGCTAGTACAGAATTCAATCACTATATTACCAGGGTATTTAGGTGACAAGTAAACCCTGTTGAAGTGACTGATTTATGCGAATCGGTCATGAGATGGTGCTAAATACAATTGTTGATGAAGTTAAACTTTAAGCACCAGTAAATATCAGTGGAGTGTGACCACACCAACGACCTTTAAGTGATCAGTGAGTAATTTAGTGAAACCCGGTAAATAATACTGTAGGATGAATAAAATAAACTTAACGAAGTGTTGTGTTATTAAATGGGATATGTGGCAAGTTTCAGGTTAGGTTTCAGAAAGATTAAAACAGGTTTATTTCCTATAGTTTGGTTTGTAAGGGTTAGTTATGTTCTTACGAGTTGATCACGGATTGATATCAGTTAGAGAACCATTGAAAACTAGTCCTGGAGTACTGGAAAGCTGTTTCATCCTAGTTGGGGTCGCGCTAAATCACGAACTGGTAGAAGTTAGAATTCATGAGCCATTGAATCTGGTCCCAGTGGCTGAATGGTATACGAGCTCGCTTGCCTTGTAACCGGAAGGTCCTGGGTTCGAACCCCTGTGGTGAGTGCGTACTGCCGAAGATTCCCAAACTAGGATGAAACAGCTGTCCAGTACTCCATGGTTTCCGATGGTTCTCTAACTGATATTAATCCGTGATCAACTCGCAAAAAGGGTTTAGGCTAAGGACAGGTTAAGGTTAGGTTTGCCTGTTGAGGGCAACTTTAAGGTTGGTTAGGGATATTTTCACGTTGGGGTCAGGGTTAGAAGACGAAGATAATAACATGTATAGAATGTGGTTGAGTTACTCTGTTGATACTTCAACCCAAAACTCAAAGGTATTTTTGTCACACGTGTAATAGTTTCATGCCTTTTAAATTGATTATTTTCACGAATATATGTATTTTATACGCAAAAATTGCCTTTATCATGTTGTTCAAGATCATTTTTCCGTTGGCACTTACTGGTGCTTAAAGTTTAACTTTTCCCAGTAGGTCATTCTTAACTTGGCTTATGAAACATTAGTTGATTTCATTCTAACATATAACACTAAAATTGAAGTACACTACAATGTAAGGTGAAGTATCATGTTACTTAGCTTATTGACTACATTGTTTATTCGACTCACAAATCTGAATCAGTGTGATTAATAGTAACAATAGTAATTATAATAATAATCGCTCTGTTCTGGACAGAATGTTGACACAGTGTACAGAGTTCTCAGCGTAATTTATTGCACAATGCTTTATCTACTCCTTAAGTATCTTCAAGTGAAATAATAATTTATAGTATATCATATGATATAATGCTGTTCTTTGATTGGACACTAGTAACTAGTGTGACTTGTCTAGTCCTTTGTTTGGTGCAGACTGAATTCTATCAGTCAGGTTTGCAATGTGGCCACCATTCTAGGTAGCTCACCATCAGGGAGCACATTGATTTTATGATATTAGATAGTTGGAGGAAATCGGCAGGATGCCTCGGACCTAAATTTAGTGCTAGCTAGCACTCATCAGTCAGTCAGCCAGGTGTATCTGCAACCTTGAGGGAACTCATGTCGCTTCTGAGATTCGAACCCGCGTCATCCAGTGCTGCAGTCGGTCAGAGATGTTAACACTGAGCTATTCGGGCTCGCGATTGACCTCCTGTAGGACTGTATTGGATACTTTGATTGGACACTAGTGACTAGTGGTAACGTCTCTGACTGCAACACTGGATGACGCGGGTTCGAATCTCAGAAGGGACATGAGTTCCTTCAAGTTTGCAGATACGCCTTGCTGATGAGTGCCAACTAGCACGAAACCTAGGTCGAAGGCTTCTTGCCGATGGCCTCCAACTATCTAATATCATCACAATAAATAATGCTGTTCTATTGGAAGCATAGACCAATGTCTTATGATATATTTCCTTCATCTTCGAAAAAATGCCCACCAGTACTTTGAAAGCCAGTTGAAAATGTACGTGAGTACACTATGACTCAATGACATAATTGAATAGTTAAGACAACAAGAATTAAAGAAAATATGATGCATTGTGTTGAATGGAAATCCAGATAGCACAGTGATTCAAGCAGTCCGCCAATAGAAGTAGAAAGTTACAGTGATCTGAAATCTCCTGCATGACTAAATTTGTTTCTACTGAAAATAATACTGTGAGGACACTGATGGAAATAGATAGGCCTAATCTTCACTTTGTGCGTCTGTGGTACAGCGGTAGAATGCTCGCCGACCACGCCTCATGTGGTTCGGGGTTCGATCTCCGGCCACAGACTCACTCCCTTACCTCGCTAAGCCAGTAATAAGACTGGTAAAGAGGGAAGGTTGGGCATAAGGCTAGCAATCCATCCCGTAAAAATAAACATCACTGCTACCGAAACTTCAAAGCTCTAGCTTGAAGCCCTGTATTCCACTGGGGACGTAAAGGAATAAAAAAAATCTTCACTTTAGTTTACATCTTTACTCGCAGATGCTTTACTAAACCACTCCGGTAATTAGAGTTTCTCGCAATGTATTTTACTTTAATTGTAAGATGCTTCAAAATGGTTATCTGTGGAAAGCAGTAAGATTCTTAGTTTAAATGGAACATCTGTTTTTGCTTATTTTCGAAACTTTAAAAGTAGAAGTTTATTAGGATGCAAGCTGTACTGGTGTAGCCTCAAGATTTCTTTTTGAAGTGAGTTTATATAGCTTATTCATTATTTAGTAATAATAATAATATCTGTATTGTGGAGAGTAATTATTAAATGTACAGAATTTTCAGAGGAGTTTATTGCATGATATTTTCCCTTCCTAGAATATCTTCAAGTAAAATATTAATTGACAGTATATTCTGTGACACAATGGTCTATCTCTGAGCTGAAGCACAAACCATTCCATTATGAGATATATCTGCTTTGTCTCCTTCAAGAAATCCTCGATATCTAGTTGAAAGCCAATTATTAGATGTTCAGAAGTACATTTTGAGACCCAAAGATATAACTGAAGAACAGTTATCTCATGTATTGGAACACGTTGCCACCCACAATCAGGCCTTTCCTCAAGTTTAGTAGGAACTTGCGAATCAGGAGCTTGTAAACATTTTAAATACACACAAGAGTAGATAATACCATTAGAGGTGATATAGTGATCTATTAAAACAAACCGGACGAGAGAAAATATATGCAATAGAGAGACGGAAGTTTTTGCTAGCCCAAGTTTTAAGCAGGCCGCCAATTTACTATCCAGCTTCTGGGTAGAATCTTTTCTGTGAAGTGGTGACTCATGTTTAAAAAACAGTCTGCGGTGGTTATGGACGCGAGAGTGATCTTGCTGAATATGGATTGCCGAATTCATTCATTCAGTAGAATGTTAACAGTGTGTCAGTGGTTCACTGACAGAATGCCCGCCAACCACGTAGGAGGTACAGGTTTAATTTCCAGCTGGCAAAGCCCTCTGAAGCTCGCTTAGTTCACTAGCCGGTATTAAACTGGGAAAAAGGGATATTGAGCGTGAGGTCAGCAATCTCACCACTACTGAAACTTCAAATCTTAAAGTTCTATGTTCCACTGGGAACCTAAAGGAATTTTGGAAAACATAGGTTATAAACAGTATATGAAGGACTTGAGTTAGGTAGTATATGAAGATTTTTCAGGTTAGCCTAACAGCTATACACTGTCATCGAATATCCCCTAATCCTTTAGATGTCATTGCTGAAAGTATAATTATTTTATTGGTAACCTAATTCAGCTTTAAAGCTACACAAATATATATATATAAATGAAAACCTTTTAGATAAGGTTACGTAATAGTAGAAATTCCTGGTTAGGCTCTGTATATTAGGAATCTATCACTTTGGGAGACCTTTAAATCTCAGAAGGTTATTGGTGCAGACATCAAACTAGACAGTAACAACCAGTGTGCTCATTAATTACTTTTGTGGAAGATATTCATAATTATAGTTTTGAAATAAATTGATAATTAATTATGTGTAAAACTTGGGCATTTTGGTAGGATGTAATTCCATATTAACTTTCTTTTACAATTGGACACTAGTCAGTAACTAGTGTAATGTGTCTAGTCCTTTACTTGGTGCAGACTGAATTCTATCAGTCAAGTTTGCAATGTGACCACCATGCGACTAGGTGGCTCACCATCACGATGCACTACACTGTGAGTTGTTGGTATTATGTGGTTGGAGGCAGTCGGCAGGAAGCCTTGAACCTAGGTTTCGTGCTACTTGGCACTCGTCAGCAAGGCGTATCTGCAACCTTGAATGAACTCATGCCGCTTCTAAGATTCGGACCCGTGTCACCCAGTGCTGCAGTCGGTCAGAGACGTTAACACTAGGCTATTCGACGTCGCGACTGACCTCCTGTAGGACTATATTGGATATTTTTGATTGAACACTAGTCAGTAACTAGTGTAATGTGTATGTTCAGTCCTATCTTTGGTGCAGACTGAATTCTATCAGTCAAGTTTGCCATGCCACACACCATGTTAACTTGTTTAATGAATATACCACGCAAGCAAACAGTATTATTTACTAGATTTTCAATATATATACTTGGTTAAGATATTGTTACTTGTTTACTGTGAATACTTGAATTTTTAAAACATTTGAAATTTATGCTTATTTCTTATTAAATAATTCAATTATTATTGTGTTAATCATTCTACTTTGTTTAAAATACAGATCCTGAACAAAATCAATTTACAGATATATTTTTACATACTGGAAAGATAAATGCGTTTAATCCTAAAGGTAAGTACTGAAAGTGATGTGATTCATTTCAAATGAACAATATAATGACAGTTTTCTTTCATCTGAGACGATTTATAATTAGAAATATTTAGCGAACTCCTCTTCTCGATTAGTTCAATAGCACTTTTATTATTATTCTTTCCTTATGTTCCCAGTGGCACATAAGGCTTTAGTGGGACATCTCCATTTGTACTCGGCTCTCTGTCCTCACTTTCAGCTTTTTTTATTACTGCCCACAAGCTTTAATTTATTTTGCACATGGTCTCGTCCATGTCACCGTCAGAGGCGCAGCTTGTTACTCCCTAGTTGGGTTCCACTAGATTTATAATTATAATTATACTGACCTTAGTGAATATTACATTTCTTTAAAGACTATTAGTCTTTTGAAAACATGAAGAAGTGACATGAATGAATATATTGACCAAATATGATCGTCTTTTGTAAAACAGCCTGATCTTTGACACTTTACCTTATTATACCGATTTTGTATGTGATATATGCTCCTGTCCTTATGTTATTTATCAATACAGGCTGATATAACTGGTCTAGAGGCTAGGATTCCCTCACTCTCTAACCCACGCGGCCCCAGGGTCGAGGACCAGTAACTCACCACTAAATTTATATGAACAAGAGGAATACTGCTGTTTCGGTTCGATAACATCACCAAAATTTAATAGAATTTGATATGACTGGCACTAATAATAATGCTGTGACTAGGATTGCATACAGGACTGTAATAAGTAACTCGTCTGAAAACCGAATATCAACACCTATTTCCAACTACTCCTGACCCCTCAACGCAAGCAATAGAAAGAGAAGACAGACTGACCCCAGCCGATGAGAACAAATGATCTAATATAAAAACACTTTACTTAAAAATATTACCCACCTGGGAAACTCAATTCAGTAGATAGTGAATTAAACCGGCTGTGTAAGCTCGGAATTCAAGGCTGTCCAATCACATTTTAATCAATATTTTGCGTTGACCTGATGGTTTGAAATTGGTCAAACTGGTTTTACCTAGTTTTAGCCTAGAAAGATGCTAGATGAAGGTAATCTGTTTTCAGAAATGGCAGTATCAGCTAAAATATATACAACTGGGAACGATCACACGGAATTACTGCGTCGTATGTTCCACGCTGTTCCCACACATGAGTAGGCAGCCTTTATTATCTTAGACGTTAAATTTGATACGCTACAGTTACAAACAAGAATTTCTGGCTGTTAAGATTTTGATGGAGAACGCAAACAACTCTCATTTGAAAAGTAATTCTTTGACTTTATTTGATATGACATTTTGAATTCAGACAAGTGCAGTGTTGAGTTGCTCAACTTAGAATCTCATCTATGCTATGTCCAGTATTTTGTGATTCTAAGGAACTGATTTTTAATATAAGTACTCTACAAATCAGTCGATAATAAAACGACACAGTCCAGAAGAACTTTGAAAAGTTGAGTTCGAAACCTCGAAGTGGATATAAGCTGATTTGATTTTGAAAGATGAAACATGTTTGAACGTGTAAAATGAATCAGCGTTTCTTCCTATAATTTTCCAGATTTTGATCACAAATTGATTCACCTATCATATTTATTTGAATGATGAATTCAAATTAATAAATACGTATCAAATGAAACTTTCAAATACTTTTTCTAGGTAATAGATAGAGTGAGCTATAGATAGAGTGTTAGATGGTTGGAGGCAATAGATAGGAAGCTACGACTGTACCTAGGTTTCTGGCTTTCTGGCACTCATTATCAAGGTACACCTGTAACCTTTAAAGGGACTGATCTCTTCTTTGACATGAAAACCTACGTCATCTAGTGTTGCAATCAGAGACGCTACCACTGAGCTATTCAGGCAATTCAAGCCCCTAGAGCTCCTTTCCGATGGCCTCAAGCCACCTACTATCAATTCCGAGTGCACCACAATGACAAGTCACTTAGCTTAGTGACCATATTACAAAGTTGACTGATAGAATTCAGTCTGAACCGACTCCGAAGACTAGACTCGTGACACTGGTTTCACCCTAGTGACTAATCAATGTATCTTGTAACCCGTCCCATCAATACAGTTACCAAATATAGCACACTTGACTATTACTGGTTTATATTAGTTTTTGTATTTTAGCATTTCGAAGGAAACTTCCGTACTATTTGCGTGATTTCCATTATTCTATATTTTACCGGCTTTTTTCTGAAACAAACACTCATATTAAATTCTATTAATATTCTTTTCTTACAAACAAAATACTCTTCAATACAGATCTTTTGTACATGAGAAATGGTCGAGAAATTCCAGTGAGTAAAGTACAAATTGCTGATCAAATCCTTGATGCTGCTTATGATTTAGGTATGTTTACACTTGTAAATAGTTAGTCAGTACTTGCTTAGCAAAATATCTTACTGATTTTCCTTTACAATAATCATGATGGCATATCAGTGGAAAACTGATCTCACCCTGCAGTTGTAATGCACTTATTTATTTCCTTCACGTCCCCCAGTGGAACATAGGGTTTCAAGCTAGTGGCTTGAAGTTTCTGTAGCAGTGTTTATTTTACAGGATGGGGTTGCCAGCCTCATGCCCAACCTTTCCTCTTCACCAGCATTATTTCTGGCTTAGCGAGGTTAAGGAGTGCGTCGGCTGGGGAGCGAACCCCGGACCATGTGCATGGTCGGCGAGCGTCCTAACCGCTATGCCACCGACGCACTTGTAATGCACTTAAAATAACATTTTATGAGGAGTCAGCAGGTAGGGATTCTTGAGCCTGGGCTTCATGCTTGTCAACATTTATTGTCAAGGTCTACACACAACGATGAGGAAACTCATTCTCCATTTATAATTCGAACATACACTGTTGAGTGGCAGAGTCAGGGACTGTACAGCTAAGCTATCCAGCTCACAGATACGTAAGGGACTGTCTAGCGAGCTCAATAGCATAACAAGTATGCGAATAAAAATCCAAGTTAATGAGATGATAATGTAACAATATGTTATAAAAAAATAAAGTAATGAGTTATATTAATTAAACGGTTACTTGGATATACAGTTAAAGTCCACGGCTACAAATTTTTTAATATAATCCACAGAAGCGTTCACTGCTGGAATCGTGTCTACTGGTAGAAGCTGTGTACCGGTTGTAGAATAGTCTTCGGATGAGGATAAAAGGTTCCTGCAAAAATCCAAAGTATACAACTCGGTTATGAGTGAAGCAAGTAGACAGTGTAGACCAGTGAGAAGACGAAGCGACCAACAGTACACTGTATTTTAGATTGTACTCGGAAGTTATCTATATTCCAACATGAATCGTTTTAAACAAAAGTCATGTACAATGTCTCTAATTTCAACATCTAACAAAAAAGTGTACAATCATATTGTTACGTACTCCACAGATAGTTCCCTACATGTTAAAATTGTGGGAACAAATCAATAACTGTGTAACCATCAGTATGACAGTGCTTAGTCTATTATGAAACTCATATGAGACGTGTGTGATGCATTTTATGTGACACTAAGTTTTATTTTATCTCTGTAATTGATTTATATCCTTCCGAATGTGATTGTAGCTCTTCGCATCGAAAAATTTCCCACGAAGTCAAGTAAAAATTTTCATTCTCTCCAAAAGTTCGTAGTTATAAAGTTCTACACATCAAAGTTCCACCATCAAAGCCCTTCATTACGCTAATTTTCTAAACACTTTAAGACGGTAAAAAGTGGACATTAATGAGACAAAAACGCAGACCATCGCAGAATATTTCATCATCCTATTCTGCTGTCCAATGGTGGAATATTTCCCAGCCATGCTTGAGGTCCGGATTTGATTCCTGACCGACGCACTGCTAAACCTATAGTAGCTCACTAACCGGGAGTTAGCCCGGAAAAGAAGGAAGAGTTAGGCGTGATGCAAACAACCCTGTCCTGATTAAAACCATGACTATAGAAGTAATTGGAGCTATTGATACCCAGTGTGTCCAACATATTATGGGTAATAAAAATTCAAAAATAATCCACTGATACGATTTTTTCAGCAGGGTTTAACAGTGAAATCATGTGCGTATATTTTGTCTTAGCTAGAACCTGGTAGTCTGATTTATTTTACCCCTAACAGACAGTTGAGTTACTCTTGAAACTATAGTTCACTGCCGACCATTTCAAACATCAATGTCTTATCTACTGAGTTACTAGTGACTGCTTTTGTGAAATGAATGTTAATCATTAATATAGCATTATGTAGCTTTAGATGATAGGAATTACGACTCTTTTCAAATGGGAAGTCAACAACTTTGATCAAACATTTCTACTACAACATTTGCACCTCTGTTGATTTGCATGTATTACTGATAGGTGAAAAGATCTCTGATCGTCTTAGACGTATCTTACGGATTTATTGTGATCCGTCCTGTGATCCAACTAAGTGATTTCCCATAAAACTAATGTATATTTAATCTGTTCAAATATGTAGTGCGGCAGCTTCTCTGAAAGTGTGCAAAACTGCTTTTGTCTGAATAAAAATGGTTGTATATGATTTCAGTCGCTTTCAGAACACTTTTCTTATTCTTATCTATCTGAATAAAGAAAAATCAACAATGATAGCCAAACATAATATGATTATACAGTATATATACATGTATGGCAATGGAAGGCTTCAACCAGTGCTATTTATTCATAGATGATATCAAATTGTAATCTCTAAACTGCGCAGTAAATCATGTATCATCATTTGAAAGAAAAAATAAACGGTTGTAAAATACACTCAAATTACAACAGTCGTTACTATCGTTGTTGGAATCATCTGTAATTGTAACTACCAGTTTTTATCAACAACAAAAAATAGAGCACACAGTTATGTTCAGTTCAGTGCTGGATTTTTAAAAGCTGTTGTCAGTACATTGCTATGCTTGCTTTCATTAAACGTAAAGACGTTACTAGTCTCTCAGAAATTTGACCCGTGTTAACTTACGTGTTTCATCTTTGTCAGTGAGGCTGATACCTATGTATTTGTATCTCTGAAGACTTTCATTATAAACAAGATGTGTTAATAAAATATCTTTTTTTAGGATGCACTCAGTGATCTTAAGAACAAACAGTTCAGCGAACAGTCTCCCGTTGATGAGTTCATTCACTTAGCTGTACAATCTCCTTTATTATTATTTATTTTTATTCCTTTACGTTCCCAGTGGAACATAGGGCTTCAAGCTAGAGCTCTGAAGTTTCTGTAGCAGTGGCATTTATTCTTACAGAATGGGGTTGCTAGCCTCAGGCACAAACTTCCCTCTTTACCATTCTTATTACTTGCTTAGCGAGGTAAAGGAATGCGTCGGCCGGGGATCGAGCCTCGAAGCACATGCGTGGTTGGTCAGTATTCTACCGCTGTGCCACCGATGCAATCGCAATCATATATAATTATTTTGTATGTGTGTGTACATTAGGTTTGTCAGAGAAGAATAAAAATTAGTTTGGGTTATTGCATACGTCATTAAAATGATTCAAAAGTTGTGGTGAATGCTCAAGTTGTAACTAGGGGGTTTGAAGATTAGTAAGTATTGACAAGCGTTATGCAATATGAAACATGTCCAGAAAAATAGAATATTAGGATTCCATCATGAACTGACATAGGTTAGACAATCATTGGAAAGCTCAGGAGTACTGGACAGCTGTTTCGTCTGAGCTTGTGACTCTTTATCATTATGCACTCCAGGGGTTCGAATGCAGGACCTTCCGGTTACAAGGCTAGCAGTCTCGTAGACCATTAAGCCACTGGGACCCAGTCCAATGACAAGTCCATGAATTCCAACTTCTGCCAATTCATGATGTGGCAAGAACATTAGTGAATGTCATCCGTGGCGAGTAATTTTCGTCACGCCCAAGCTGCTGTACTCCACTGAGCATAACTTCCCACTAGAACCCACGTAACTACCCGCCTGAAAAAGGGCAGTCACTAGTGAGCGTCAGGTTGATATTCAAATTATGGTTTGCAGGAATTTGATTGGTTTCAAGGGGGGACCAAGTCGTGAACAGTGGGTACGCGTACGGTGTGGGTGTGTACTAGCGAATGGGCCCAAACTAAGCTGACGAAACATCTACCCAGTACCTCCTCCCCCAGTTTTTCCAGTGATCCCCTAACCGATGAAATGAGGAAATCCTGAAACCAATCAAATCCCTGCAAACCGGCACTCAAAAATAGGATTTTAATGAAAGAACATGAAGACAAGTGTCCAAAATAAATTATGTAATAGGTAGAAAGACTAAATAAAGGGTTAGTTAAGAAAAAGAAGTTACTAAAATGTCATACAAAAATTCAAAAAGTAATATTAATAACAAAATAGTTGAACTTGGAATTATACGCAAAGTAGAAGGAGGGGATGAAGAAGTTTCTTCTGTGTACATAAATTAGGGTTTTCCATCCGAATCGCTAAGGCCTTGGCAATGCAAAGTATACGGAAGCTTACCGTTTTCGGGAAGCTTCTTTTGACTTTGTAGGAGACTTTGAATGAATTCTCCTTCCATACTCAGTGATCAGTGTCGAATATGTTTTCAATAATAGCACTCCTTATCTATCCACCGTTACCTTTTCGTAGCCAATCAGAATAACGTTCTTTGAATCAATTTAAAGCGAAAAACACCACCTAAGATGGTACACGTTCAACCTTTCGGTCTAACTAGCAAATATGGCCTCGCAAATTCAGTCATCATCGAAGATTGAATTGAATTGTATTTAATGGAATAAAAGATCAGAATTTCTGATACTAACGTCTTCAGTGCTTACGTACGGTTCAGAGACTTGACAAGCCACAAAAGGCATTTCCAACAAGCTGCTGCAGACTTCGGTCAAAAGCTGCTTTCGGTTGATACTGAAGATTAGATGACCAGCCCGAAAGGCAAGCAGTGAACCAGCCAAGAACCTATAGTCCAACAAATAAGCTGAAGCAAATGGAAGTGGAGTGGATAGACTCCGAGAAGACTCTCATGTGACATCACTCGCAAAAACTTTAAACATAAACCAAATGGTCAGCCAACAGTTGGGAGTGCTGTGGATGAAATGGAATAGATCATGTGAAGAGAAAAGTAAAGTGAATAGCATGGTAGAGAACGCAATACAATGTGAACCTGCTGCTGAAGTGCTACTTTCCACATGGAACACAAGAAAGGAATAATACTAATAACTGCACCTAAGTTTCTCCAGACTACTAAATGCTTACACGTGTGTTGTTCTTGACAGATGATATTAATGCACACATAGTAGATGCGACTTAGGAGATTCAGTTATTATCGAAGAATGAATAGGATTATGTTGATTATTACCCAATAACAGATTAGAACAGATACATACTCTTTGAATAAATGACGTATATGAAAAATAGGACAATAAATTACTCTTACCTATGAAAAAAGTGTTATAAACAATGTTTTCACCAATTACAGAATTACGCAGTAGCATAAGACACTAAATGTTTTATTTACTGGAAATGACTTGTAAACTATTTATAAATATCAACTCCCAAATGCCCAGTTTATTTCAACAGTAATTACTACAACATTTAATTTAAACTCAAAGCTAGATAGGTAAAGTAGAAAACTACTTGCAGATTTATTTATTTATTTAAGTAGTTGTAGAGCCTTGAGAATATTAAATATGTTTGGTGAATAGTCATTTGTTTCAGTTCATTCATTCAGTACAGTGACTGAGTATTCTGCCCTATAATCATTCAATGAATAATGCACAGTTCTTGATAAGGAAGAATAATTTTTTTTCTTCACTTCCAAGTGGAACATAGGCTTCAAGCCATGCAAGGTAAAACGGAAGAAAAATACTGACCAAAAAATAGTCGAATGGGCGAAATTCTCTACACTTTTTTCTGTGATTGATTAAGTAAAGAAGTTGATGGTCGTTCAAAAAGAAATGATAATTATCTATTGTTTCTATTCACTCAACCACTGAAGGCATGGAGAATAGATGCGACTTATCTGCACTACACTTTCTCTGGGTTACTGGATGTAGACATGTGCATTTTCCTCTGTTAACAATTTTAATTTATGAAGCAAAGGAAACACTGGGCTAAACACTTCAAAAGACTTCTAAATCGACCGCCACCTATGTCGCGCCCACTAATACTAACAGTGGAAGCAGAACAACCAGTGGACATCAACCCTCCGACGAAAACAGATATCCTGAAGGCAATCAAGATGCTAAAAACTGGAAAAGCAGCAGGACCAGACGGAATCCCAGCAGAAGGATTGAAAATGGATCCAGAGACATCAATGGACTTGATGACACCACTACTGGAGAAGGTGTGGAAAGAGGGCAAGTTACCTGCGGATTGGAGGAAAGGCTACCTATTCAAACTACCAAAGAAAGGAGACTTAAGTCAATGCAAGAACTGGCGCGGCATTATGCTCCTGTCTATCCCAAGCAAAATGCTAAGCCGCATCATCCTGGATAGAATCAAACACACCCTGGATGAAAAACTTCGACCGGAACAGGCTGAATTCGGGAGAAACAAGTCATGCATCGACCAAACTGCAGCACCAGGAATCATCATTGAACAGAGCTTGGAATGGCAGTCAGCTCTCTATCTCAACTTCAGTGGCAAATCATCCAACTGGGTAGCATTTCATTCCAGTTTCGAGGTGTTCATCTGAGGACAGGTCATCATAATCAGCTCAGAGTGATTATTTAGTTAATGTTTTCTTTTGTGATTGAAGTTGAGTTACATCTCCACTCCTTTTCTGGATCATGACCCGATCTAATACTAGAGCATATGTCTTAACTTCTAACAAAACTTAGAAGAAGTAGTCACTTTCTTTTTCCCTAGCTTGTTTGCGTTAATGATGAAATTTTATTCAGATTTTCACAGAAGTGACTGAAAAATCATGTCGAATATTGTACTACTGATTTAGTGAAGTCATGAATTATCCACAGAATGCAATCCTTTGTTGCTAAGTGCCTTGCTAAACACTATCAAGCGCACCAACTGATTTCACTTTTAAGAAGAGAAAAAGTCGCGGCATTTTCATGTCGGGTCATGTTTTTATTTGAAATCTCACTTATTTTACATAATTTCAGAAAGATATATTCTTGAACAAACAAGTAAAAGTCAATATTCATCAAAACGTCCATTTGTTGATCATAATTTAACACAGATAATCAATGATTTGATCGGAAATACACACTTTACAATAACAGTGAGTTTTGCGATATTTTGTTTTTGTTAACTGATTGGTTTTTTCTATTGCAATGAACTTAAAAAAAGGAGTTATCAGTAAGCAAAAAAGGATTTTTTACAAACTTTTTTCTCGATACCTACTGTGTTCTCAGTGACCTAAGGATTTCTTCTTTTGCAATACAAGTATGAGGAGATATTTCAGGTTAATGAGAATTATATATTTATATTGAAAATTTGAGTAAACGCAAACTATCGATTATATCACTGAAAATCTGAGTATATATGGCACTTAGGTGAAATATATTCAGGCTTTAAAATGGGTATTGTATTTAATACGCTTCTTGTTAGGTGATGTAATTAACACAGGTCAACACACTGATGAATGGGGCTTTTAGACAGTATTTTATTCATGTCTGTTTTTAATCATTATTCTTGATCTGTTTTACTTATTTTCGTCTTGATCTTCTTTTGCTTATCACCACTGTTTCCCGTTCCAAGTGGAACATTTGACTTCATGCTTTAAGCTTTGAATTTACACTGCAAGTGGTACTGTTTTATTTTTTTTTATTTTTTTGATTATAGCTTGATTCCACACAGTACTTTTTGTACAAGTATGTGATATCGGTAGCCGAAATTTTCCAGGCTGACCATTGATATCAGGTGTGCGTCTGCAGGGGATGGAACCCCGAGACCATGTGCATGGTCGGCGAGCGTCCTAACCACTGTGCCACAGACGTTGGGGTTGCTAGCCTCACTTCCAGCTTTACCTCTTTTCTAGGCTTACTCTCGGCTTGTTAACTAGGAGAGGTTTAGGAGTATGTCAGCCGGGAGTCGAACCAAAACTACGTACGTGGCTGGAAAACATTAAACACCTAAACCACTGGCGCACTTGTTCATTATTATTGTTGTTCAACTAACGCTGCTACTCCTTCAAATTAATTTCAGTCTACTGTGTTCAAAAATGATTTTAAGACTTTTCTTTAGCTTTGATATTTGTTTCGTTGTTATTACCTATTGTACTTGATTCCTTAATTATCCAGTATTGTAAAGCTGCTAAGCTAAATACAAACTATTCTCTTCAAAGTAGCGTAAATTTTCCAAGTCACCTCAATTTTCATCATCACTTTATTGACCTTTTCTAATGTATCCCTAGTAAGTAATTCCATATTAACTGGTTTGCCAAACAGATGAGGAAGTGAAACAACATTATTTACTAAATGACATTATGAACACAGCTAGTTTTTATAAAAATCTAGTTTCAGACTTGTCGAGTTACGTTTGATATGATGATTACTAATGATGAATTGTGTTCGAAACGTCATCTAGTTAATAGTACTGTCTGACTCTGTTATCATGTACTGTTCTTTATCATGAGACATATTTCAAGGGCACAAAGCTGAGAAAATGTGTGTACTGGCCCGTTGATGTAGGCTTTCTATAAACACTTCTTCTTATTGTGCCGTCCTCTTTTCTGGTCATAAGGACGTCTAAAAATGAAATACTAGAGTCTTTCTCTTTCTCAATAGTGAAATTTATTGCAGGATGCACCTCATTAAATTTATCTAGGATGTTCTTTGCTTCCTTTTCATTCTTCACAATCAAAAAAGTATCATCCATGTATCGATAATAAAATTCGAGTTCATTAATAACATCTTTCAAAGGCCCATTTTCTAGTTTCGCAAGGAAAATGTCGGCTAGAATGGGTCCTAGTGGTGACCCCATTGCCACACCGTCGATTTGTCTATACAGTTCCTTATTAAATAAAAAGTGGACATTCATTGTACATGTATGTATGTATGTATGTATGTATGTATGTATGTATGTATGTATGTGTGTATGTGACTGCAGCATTAGATCATATGCGTTTGAATTTCAGAGAAGACATTAGTTCCTTCGAGGTTACTGACACGCCTTGCTTACCTATGTCGGTAAAAATGAAAGCCCAGTTCACAGCTTACTGCCGATTGCACCCAACCATCTAACATCAGTTCAGAGCAGAGAGAGTACCGGACAGATGTTGCGTCCTATTTTGTGACTATTAAGGAGTACGCACCCACGAAGTCACCAGAGATCGAACTCAGTACCTTCAGGCGATATGGTGAACTCCTTGACTTTTCATACACTCGGACAGACTCCAGTGTCCCCTCAGTTCTAACTTCTGTCAACCCACGACTTTAAGCTCCACAGATAACCAATGTCACTGGTGAGTATTTGTTCTCACACCTGACCAGTTTGAAGCCACTAGTTACGACTTCTCAGTGGAACTCCAGGAAACGTCGTTGTATAATCAGTCAATGTTAAGCATAGGATTAATTTTCAAGCGTTAATTTGTATGCATTTCATTGATTTCAAGTCTGATAACGGATTGATATAAGTTCTGTAACTGATGGACCACTGGATTTCGTCCCAGTAGCTGTGTGGCCAACGAGCTTACTGAGGGAGTAAGGGTACCTGCTGCCGAGGAGTCACAGATTTCGGCGAAACAGTTGTTGCGTACTCCCCAGTATTCAGTGATACTTCAGCCGATGCAAGTTCATGATCTAAGTCATAAACATAATTACTATATAATTTAAGCTGAAAGTGAAATCCAAGAAATAGTCGAAATCAGTTGTCTTCATACTTAACCATCGACAAAATCTGTAGATTAATTGTTGATCAGATTATTTTGGTACAGGTTGCTTCATTTACATGCAATACATTCTGTTTGGTGTCACGTACATGAATATCTGCAGGAATAGTAATTTAAATGCACCTAGAGGATAGACAACATTTGTACTTATGTAATGTCACTCTATTATGTAATTATTGTATAGAATGACACAATATCACAGCGCCTAAGTTGTAAACATACATTATAACGTTCCACTTACTGCTAATGTTATTTTAAATATATAATTTGGTTTGACTGGACACTATTAACTAGTGCGATGTGTCTAGTCCTTTCTTTGGTGCAGACTGAATTCTAACAGTCAGATTTGCAATGTGGCCTCCCTTCTAGGTAGCTCGCCACCACGGTGCACACAGATTGCTGCCAATTGCTTCCAACCATCTAATATCATCAAATCAATGTGCACCAGGATGGTGAGCTACGTAGAAGGGAGGCCACATTGCAAACATGACTGCTAGAAATCAGTCTGCACCAAGGAAAGGACTAGACACATCACACTAGTTACTAGTGTCCAATCAAAGTATCCAATACAGTCCTATAAGAGGTCAATCGCAAGCCCAAATAGCTCACTGGTAATGTCTCTGACTGCAGTACTCACTGGGTGACGCGGGTTCAAATCTCAGAAGGGAAATCAGTTTCAAGGTTGCAGATACGCCTTGCTGACTGACGAGTGCCAACTAGCACGAAACCTAGGTCAGGCCGATCGCCTCCAACCATCTAATATCATATAATTTAGTTTACTGTAATTAAAAGTTGGATGTCTTTTAGATAGATTTAAAAGTGAAACTTCAAAGAGTGCAGTAAAGTTAGGTGAATTACTTCGAAACCTTATGGAATTTACATATAAGTATGACAGTTTAATTATGCGCTCCAGAAAGGGTACTGTTAACAGACAGTTTTAGAATTTTCAGCTTATTATGTATTTCAAACAAGAACGAAGGCTTCATCATTAGAATATTTTGATCAGGATGTTTTTCTCCATGGTTAAGTGGTAGAATACTTGCTACCTACACCAGAGATCAAGGCGCGTTTTCCGGCCGACAAACTCGTATACTTCGCCTGGTTTACCAGCAGATAGTAAGTCCGGAAAAGACGGAAGATTGGGTGGGAGGCTAGCATCCCCACCTCACAAAACCAATACCACCGCTACGGGATCTTCAAAGGTCACAGTCTATAGCCCTAAGTTCCATTTGGAACTCAAAGAATGCAAGAAATGAAAAAAATATGGTTGATCAGAAAATACAACTTCATTCTAATAAACGGGATTATGTTCACATACACTAATTATGATTGCCGGCAAGTGCACCTGCGTGCGAAAATTAAGTCATGCGGTGATGTTGTGTCAAATGCTTTAAGTAACCCTTCTACTGACCATCTGTAAATACCTGATATAAGTAGCTTGATCTTGTGACTATGCCAATCTACAGGAATCTGTTCGTTTAACAGTCTAACACCTCAAAATTTTAGAAAGTTTTTACTTCACAAGAATGAAAACTCAGTTCAAGTATTTCGTTCCAATTACAATAGGCACTAAGAATTTTAACTTGACATAAAGTTCAGTAAATGATTTCTTTATTTATAAACTGCAAAATGATGATGACGAATTAAGGTAAATCTGAATTAAAATTGTTTGTTTTTTTCACTTTGTCACGTTATTATACTCTTTATCAACCTCAGTCATCTTTTTCCTCATAGATATAGCTCATTTTATGGAAGTAATGACTTTTCAACTTATACAGTTAAATGTAGCCAGCATTGGAATCCCTCATCTTGGTGCACCTGCATTCTCAGTGAGGAATAGTTTTCTCGCTGAAACCCCGACCCAAAAGCCAGCGTTCCAAATACTGCTATTTACCGGGGTTCAGGAAAATCCGGATGACGAGTCCCAATTAGGAAGAAATGCTAACTGTGGATTCCACTTCTGGCTATTATCAATCAAATCAAATCATATCATTTTAACCTTGAAACATCATCGAAGTGTCTGTACTACGAGTGGGCATGTCACCAGTGACTGAGAATGACAGACCAATGTAAATCAGACATTAGGAAGCATAAAATATTTAAATATAAACTTTTCTATTTACTTTTTACAGGCTACACCAGTTGTACAAAATGAATTATTCATTAAATATTCCGGGGAACACTACAGAAAACAAATCAATCATCTTCATCGTGTAAGTCAAGTTCATTAAAGTATGACTTTATCTACGAGATGCTTTTGTGTTAAATCTATTCCAAGTTAGACCACGGATTGATATCAGTTAGAGAACCACTGGAAATCAGGGAGTACTGGACAATGCTAAAAAATCACGAATTGGTAGAAGTTAGAATTCGTGGGCCATTGAATCTGGTCCCAGTGGCTAAATGGTACACCAGCTTACTTTGTAACCGGAAGGTCCTGGGTTCGAAACCTAGTGTGTGCGTACTGCTGATAAACCCCAAATTAAGACGAAGTAGCTGTCTAGTACTCCCTCATTTTCAGTGGTTTTCTTACTTATATCAATCCGTGTGCCAACTTGAAACAAATATAATCCCCACAAACTAATTCTTGAAAATTAAATTTATTGTAATTAAATTAAAATTTAATGGTAATTGCATCTAGCGGAAAGTATTCCATGTGCTGAGCTGTAAATGATATACGTATACTAAATGATACTATTCTGTAGACAAGATACAGTTTAACAGACCAGTGTTTGAACTCAAAAGTTATTGAATGTAAATCAAATAAACCGCATGTTCACGAAGTGACTGAGATTTCTTGTCGTTGTCATCTGGCTAATTGATGATTATGAGTATAACCAACTACTTAAATCACAAAACTTTTCAAAAATGTTTTAAAATTATCACTATATATGTTACTTAAATCATGTAAACAGCATGCTTCATTGAATGTGCTGAATGGATACTAGTAGTATAGTGCAAGGCTGATAGAAGTGAAAACTAACATGTGTTTTACTCATAAATTCTTTGAAACTTTGTTCTAAGTTAAATGTTGATTAGTGAATTTAGTCGCTGAAACTCTACCATATTTTTCTGGTCTTCACTATATTGACCATGCACCTTTTTGTCGTTATACTTAGTGATACCATCCGTGCTTACTTCATTATGAAGTGGAAAAAGTTTACAAATTTTGTGAATGTCTGTAAATCTTTCTTTCATTTTTACGTTTTGTCTAATTTTAAGTAGAAAGAAAATAACATCATCTTAAAATATCCAGAAAACTGTCTCACTACAGCAAATCTTAAGTCAGATTCCCAGCTTGTAATTTACACAATTCGAAGAGGTGAAATTTCACCACAGTTTCCTTAAAACACCTTATGCCCCAAATGTTAATCACGTAAGCGCACATAAAAACCTGATGCTATATACTACTGATTAATTGACTGATTGATATAAGTAGTTGGATACAACTCACATCACTCAGCAGTGTTTGTGAATCAGACCGAAGGGATAAAAAACACAGGATGGCTATCTTTCTCGTTTGGTGCTGGGTGTATAATTTTCACATCGTCTACTAGTTTTCCAATTACTACTTTTATTCAGTGTATTACAAGTTCATCCATGTAGCCAGTAGCTTCAATTCGAGTGGTCTGAACTGATCCGGCTCTCTCAGCTGAATCAAACTGAGTACACTGCTGGTCAAATTGGGCTCGAACAAACGAAACATCCATCCAGTGTTTTTAGATCACTTTTATCTGCCTAGCACTACTGATTGATGTAAGTGATAATATCCAATTACTCATTCCAGTCAACGTATTACTATAACGACAGAAGACAAGGGCCAGGCAACAGATCGTTTATTGAGAAAATCAACAGATATTTATAGATTTTTAAGTACATTATTATTCGTTATTGTTAGCAGAGAAGCAACGTCTTCTGATTGGTTGCTTTCCTGCTGAAGGTTATTCTGTCATCTCTTTGTTGCCGTTTCTTAGACAGTCCGTTGATATATCTGCTAATCGTATCCGCCCACGCTAAGTCTGCTGTGATTGGTTGGTGAGTTCCTCAAGGTTGGGCTTTGTTCTTGTTTTCTCTCATGACCCGGATTTGGGACGTAAACAACATTGACGTAAATTGTTGTCTACAGTTTTGGTTGGCAGACAGCTCTCACCACAGTAGTATATGGAATCATGAATGTAGAGAATTTTGACTTTATCATCAAGCACAATAATGAATAAATGTTGAAGTATGAATGCTTTTAGAATATTATTATACAGCTTTCATTCTTATCCCAAACTAAAAGTCTTCAAACGATGAACGGAATATTCGCATATTGAGTCATTAGAAAAAGACATAAACACCGAAGAAAATTTTGCTTTTCGACAATTCATTTTCAAAAGCTGTACAATGATATTTATACTTTACAGAGAATTTTTTGAAGACTAATCAGATACTGGCAAATTAGTTCTAGATTATGTATTACATAATGTAAATTACAGTCTACAAGGGGACAACTAAGTGGAGATTAGAAAAAGGGGGTAGAGGTTAAGATAACGTAATAAATGGGAAGAATGACTAACCAGTCTACTTGTGTAAAGTGGACTAAAACTAGCGGAAAGACTACAAAGTGTTTTTGTAAAATCTGTAGTAAAATGTGGTGTGATTAATCAATAATGATAGCGTGATAATTAAAAAGGACAATGAAAATAATGGAAAACTTACATAATAAAATGACGTAAAATTATAGTAAGAACGTTACTTAGACCACGGTAGGAGGAGTGGATGTATGTAGGGCAGAGGTCTGGTTTTAGACCACAAATAGCCAATGATTCAGCTATGTATAGATGGAATGTTCGAAGTTCTTTCGTG
>OX235272.1:68889229-68912828 GCA_944472155.2 Trichobilharzia szidati
AGAGATTATGAATCATGTAAAATATCCTTTTCACTCTGGTTTTTTTTATTCCTTTACGCTCCCAGTGGAACATAGGGCTTCGAGCTAAAGATTTGAAGTGTCGGTAGTAGTGGTGTTTATTTTTTACAGGATAGGGTTGCTAACCTCAAGCCCACGCTTTCCCCTTTACCAGTCTTATTACTGGCTTAGCGAGGTAAAGGAGTGCGTTTGTGACCGGGGATCGAACCCCGGACCTCATGCGTGGTCGGCGAGCACTCTACCGCTATGCCACCAATTATGAATCATCTAAAATATCCTCCTCCCTCTGGCACTGTAAAAAAGGACTTCAGAGATTAAGAAAAACCGCACCTTTAGTTATTGAAGCTACGTCTTCATAAAATCCGGCCAACATAGCGACATGTGCAGGTCTTGATTCTGTAGGCACTCGTGTATGTGATACACCCCATAATCCACGGTGTGTGAGAACATCTCTACAAAAATGTAAAAAGATATAAAGAAAAATTCAAATTCGCAAATTAATCTGCTGTAAATGTAATTGACTATGAGAGAACGAGCATAATGGTCGATACGTTAACTTAGCACGGCATTTGAGTTGCTTATAATAGTTGCATAGATGCAACTGGTTCAAAGCAAACTATGACTCTATGCATGCGAAAAATGTTAACATTTCCAAATGTATATATATATATAATGCTTAACTGGATTGCAGACAGTTATCTACATTAAGCACAGAAACTCAGTTATGCTGATACAAGTATATCCCCTTGAGGAAAGCTATTCAACTGTGTATTAACAAACACACCAACCTAAATCGCAGTTTACTAGTTATCCGTCAGTGTCAATAAGCCTTGTATGTACTTTTCCCCCGTCCAAGTGCACAATACTGTTGCAACACTGACAGGAGTTTCTAACATTCACGTAAGAACTATTCATGATATTAGATAGTTGGAGGCAATCGGCCACATTGCAAACCTGACTGATAGAATTCAGTCTGCACCAAAGAAAGGACTAGACACGTCGCACTAGTTACTAGTGTCCAATCAAAATAAGAACTATTCATATTGAGATGACTTATTTCCTTTTAACCAACTCGTTTGTTTTGCTGTTTCACTAACCATAGAAGCGAACATAATACAATAGTGTTTGATAGACGAGTTAGTCCTACTGATGACCTTAGATCTAAAAGGTCCTAAACAGAAAACAATGAATGTATCAAGTTAGGCGTCAACCCACTACAAGTCTAATATCATGAGGAAGACTAATAAGTACCACTCGATGAATACTCAACATTAACTAAAAGCAAAGAATGTTTGGGAGAGGCGGAGGGAAACCCCAACTAGCTAGTACTTCTAGAGACCGAAACTAGGAAAGGACATTTAACCGATGCTCCTTGGCTTCTAAAAGTTTTATAAATGATGTCGCAAAACAGGTTTGAAACTGCACTACTGGTATTTATCTTATAAACTGTTTGTGGATCTCCTAACGCGAGTTTATTTTTATAGTTAAAGCCTTGAGATTTCAAGGATTATAAAAGAAAGCTAACCGTTAGAAGCATTCATGAACACATACTGTATGAGTCTTTAGTTAAAATCTGTAGACGCTAATGTGGGTGAATTAAGTGGTTTCGAGTATACTGTTTTGACATCTACAGTTTATTTAAGGTGACTGAAAAGTAAGTGCTCATATATGAGAATCCATCAGAGGAAATGTTTCTAAAAGCCTACTGGCTTGATAGTACTAGCCGTATAGAGGGTAAGTGTATATATGGAATGGATTTACAAGAATGGAAGAAATTCAATCTCCTACTTCAAGAAAAATTTACACCAGAGAACAGAAAAAGGAACATTTGAACCAGGACAACTGAAAATGAAGTTTAATCCATTTTTCTGGTTCAAATTTGCGCGATAATTAACAGATTGCCGAGGAAGTGTAATCTGTTACTTAATCAGAACTATTCGTGAAATCGCGTAGTATAAGCAAACGAATTTCCATGTTTTTGTCGAGCGAAGAGTACACAGACTATGGCTCACTCGACCACACATCACTTAAAAGCGGGCACATCTTTATCTACATTATTTATGAGGTAATTATTAGCTATTTAACATCATCATCCGACGAAATGACAAGGAATTAGGATAAAACTAATAGAAATAAACCTGAATCATTATGGACAGTGATGATCCATAGTGTATTGAAACGCTGACTGGGCATAGTTTACCTTGCGGAGAACTACGAATTAGTCAGATTCAGTGACCTAAACTCCTCACAAAAGTATTCGACGTGGGATTTAACAAACAAATAGTTGTTTGCATGACTGCTATTTTATCCGAATTCTTAGGCTTACAACTGTCGACTAGGGAGGTGTGAGAAAATAGTAGCAACGATCAAACCATGCTTTCATAACTTGAAACGTCACTTCCAAAGACCCCCAAGAAGATGGAGAGTTAGGTGTTGTTGTGGAATACGACTATATTTTCAAAAGCCATAATTTATTCAACACAATAATCTTTTGTTTCTATGCATTTCATTCCAATAACTAGGAAACAAACAGTGGTATTTGTATAAACTCACCACCATAAATGTAACCATTGAATATATCCTGAGTGTATTAATATACTTGTACAACTTCGGCACTGTGGTAATAGGCTGTTCTGGATTACTTTATTTATTGGATAAATCACAGTGAAAGTGTATTATTTTTCCACTAAATAATGCTGTTTTACTGTGATATACCTAATAAACAAATCAGTATTGAATTACTTCTGAAAGTATGGTTTTGTCAAATAATTTTGATTATTTACCTGTTTAATAGGATGTTACTTATGAACCATGTTAGAGCGACTTACGGTAGAAGCGTCGTTCCATTTAATAAATAAAACTCACAATTACACAACAAAAAATTTGTGGTTCTACCATGAGTAACGTTTACAAGCTTCTTTTGGGGACTGAAATGGCGCTTAATTACATCTGTACCAAATTAGGTTCAAGGACACTTAAACTCATTTTTATCACAGATATATGCGCTTAAATTCTGAGTACATGATAGTTATAAAGTTAAAGATGCTAGGTGCGATGATGTAGATTGAAAGCAGTTATAAGTACGCCTACGGTGTAAATATGATGAGTTTAAAGTGCTTTCTCAATGAAGAAAAAAGTTAGTTATGGCTGAAACAATGCTGAAGAGTATCAGTCGATGCTGAACTAATAAATAAAGTGTGGAAAAAATGTAATGTTAAACGCCAGGTGGTGCTAAATAACAGCGCAGATATCTGTTTTATGTGAAACATAACTCCATCTTTGGCACAATTTTAGCACAGATACAAAGTTCAGGAAAATTTTTCCGCACCAATAAATATTGGTATTAATAAAGCCTGCAAGTACAGTTAAGCCAATCGGCAAGGCATAAAAGTTCAAAATGTACACAAAACTGCTTGTGAAACATCAGCTAAAAAATTTGAATTAGTGACATACCTAAGAAACGGTGTATGATTCATATCATGGTCAAATAATTTGTTCGCTCTAAGGCCATCTGAGACGATGAATATGACATGTGTTGCAGGAGCACTGATATTAAGAGGAACCAGATCCGAACCATGAGTTAATGGCGAAGTGTAATAAATATCAAATATAGAATAAAACTGCACTAAATATATGAAGACTGAGACGCAGAACTCAAACACCTGAGACATGACCTTCAAAACGAATTCTCGCCTGTCCAACCGAGAATTCAAAATCCAATGTCAAATTCTTCAATTTTCGTGTTATAGCTGAAGTAAACTAATAGGTATCAAGCTTTCAAAGTGTGAAATTTAAATGAGGAATTTTATAATGCTTTATGCAGTTCTGTTTGTATTTTTGAATGCAAAGAAATGGAGAAGGGAAATTCAAGAGATAGGATAAAAGGTGTGAATATTACATACACCTTTACTAGGAAGGAATTATGCTTCTTCCATAATAACATATAGAAGTACAAGATTCTGCAATTCCATATTATTTTTGTTTATTAGATATATCACACAGTGAAACAGTATTATTTATTGAATGACGTTTCGAACACAATTTATTGTTCTTAATCATATATGTCACACACTGATACATCTAATGAACAAATTAATATGGAATTACATACTACTACATTACCCAAGTCTTACACATATGTTATTATGGCCTTCCTGTTCGAAGACTAATCAATAAACAAAAGATTCTACACTATCTTATAAAAACTAAGACCTAACCGCATTAAATTGTAGTGCGGTTTCCAACGTATTAAGACTTCGTTTTAACGTGTACGCCTTCAGATTGTCTCCAACGCCATATTCGCGCTTTTCCGTAGTGCTACGTAGGCTTGTTTCTTTTGAGTTTGTAATACAGCCGTATTCATTATATAAGTTCTAGACCTTTTTCCCTGGATAATCTTTATCTTTAATTTTACTCACACTTACTGCTAATAAGAGTACACTCCCTCAATAACCGGGTCATTTTAAATTTTGTTTATCGCCATTGCTTACAGGATGGGTAGAGTAGTGAATTATTGGATAACTAGGCAAATTACGTTAAATAATATCAAGTAGTTGTAGCTTATTAACAGCACCACCAATACCTTACAATATTATATTATAATATATTACACTTTTAGACGCTCACTTAGACCGAATTTATTTCTTTATTATAAAAGATACTATATTGTTTTACGGCACCTTCTTCCCCCTTGGAATGATATAATCAACACGAATGTGACAAGCACTTTCATCACATAATAATCACTTTATTCCAAAGAATAATAATTATACGGAATGGAATTTTCAGCGTTATTGTACATATTGCAACAGTTAAGCTCCTCTTATAAATATGTACATACGTAATATTTTAAATATTAATAATGAAACCACTACAAACAGAACGTTGGTGAAAAAATAATGAAGTATAAGTAGATAGTATCATAGATAATACATGTCATAATAATAATAATCTTTACTTACTACTTTGCAGTTCAGATTACTAATTTTAAAAGTTTTTTTAGTTCTTTTCTGATATCTTACTCTTCACACAAAACCACTGCTAAATATGGTACGGTAGAATACTTATATTTACTTGTACAAGCGTAAATTATCATATAGTTTTTTCGGTTTTACCTGAAGATATGCAAGGCAAAAGTTAAGAATGAAGAGAACGTTCAGTATCAGATGGGATACCTTTGGCCAAATGCTTGTAAGAATTGAAGTGTCTGTTGACAATAATGTCAGTTAGCTGAGTCACAGACAATAATAACAATAGTATATGTGATAAAGGTATTGACATTAAATAGCAAAACGTCAGCAGAAACATTGTTTTGTTTTACATTCATTGGGTGATACGAAATCTTTTATAATAATGAATATCATGTTCCCAGTGTCCGATTTTTTCAAACTATTAAATGTTAACTCGGTTAGGTTTATATAACGAGTCTATTTCTTTTGGTTCGATTATTGATTTTGAGGCAATGATTCCTCATTTTCTGTGATCATCTGCTCAGCTCGTCTTGCCAGTCGCCATTCGGAAAGCTCTAAGGAAGGTGATATGTGATGTTGATTATATTTAATTAATAGTATACGGTGTGTTTAGCCTACGGTATCCCTGTGACCGATGTTACTCAATTCACCCGCTGATCAAAAAGCAAGTTAACACAAATAAAAGTGATTATTACAACATAATCGGAAAGTCCAAGGCAAATTCGTAAATTTAGTGAGAAATATTAGTTAACAAATAGTTTAAAATGATGATTATTAGGCAAGTAAGTGAATAGGCATTGTAAGAAGTAGGGTGCGACTAGGGAAGCGATGAGAAAGTCAGCGATATGTTTAGATAAGATTTATTATTAAAGTGTATTGTGCGTGGTTTACACCTCATTTTTATCGGAAGAACATTGCATTAGGCACACTGCGTGTGTTGCTGCAAAGAAGGAATATGTCGTTTACACGGATGCTAATAGCTTCGTTGTTGTATTGAATTTGTCGTAAGGAAATTTACTAGCAATAATTTTTAATGAGAGCATTTTCATTCACTATGAACGCTTGGGCCTTTACGAATAAGTGAAACCGTCGTGTGAATTCAAAAGGCCAGGATTTGAGTAATCACGAAGTGGAAACAGCTCCTTATATTTGTATGAATTGAGTACGGAAATGCAGTTTGTGCTGAGATTAAGAATGTCCTTTGTCCTATATTGTCAACTCCGTGACAATAATCTTCCTGAACACTGAGCGTCTAAGCATTTCTCTATGTACGTCTCCCAATTCGCAAGACAGGGAGTTTCGAACTACTTCGACAGCTATTTTTCAAGCAGCATATTCCTCTTTCAACTATACAAACACCATTTTTAGATGGACGAAAAGCCACACAATTCAACACTCCAAATTCTTTTCATGTCAATAACTGCTTGGGTACAATTATTCCACACACACACAATTATACGTAAACGTTGACTTTCATGAGTGTGTTCGTATAGATTTGATGTGTTTCAAATTTGATTGCGGATTGATACCTTGGTTTTCAATGGAATCGAACACATTTATCCCTACCTCTTGTGAGACCAGACCAGTATGCAATGCTGTCCTGTGGCGCAACCACTTGAGAGCCCTTTCTCGATGCGTACGGATGATCAGTCTATATTAGTATATATTTTTATTAGTGGACACTTACTAGTAAACAACGTAAAGAATGAAACTTTCTTGCACTCAGAGGCCTTGAAGTCACAATTTGTAACCTGGTAATTGGCGAGCGTCTACGGTAGAATACTCCACAACAGGAATAATTGATCCAGGATTATGTACTATGGCCCAAACAGTCTTCATCACCGCCAGCCGAAGAATTCCGGGGCGATCAAGAGGAAGTTCAGTAACCAAGCTTCCTGTCGAAAAATTACCCTTCGTACTGCCTGATAGCGCGGTGGCGGGTAAGAAGACAGAGGTTACTTATGAGAGCTTCTTTCGTAAGCACGCTGGTGAGCAAGTGGGGCGACGAAACCCAGTCAAACACACGGAAGAAGATTCATCATCCATCACCTTTCAACAGAAGATGAGAAACTTACGAATCATAAGGTATGTAGAGTGCCCACTTTGTTAAGTTTCTTGTCGTTCTGTATTACGATATCGGTAACAGCTTGCTGACTTTCCCTGGTGTTTGTGGTGGGTTTCGTGAGGTATATAGACCCTACAAATGCTCCAACACAGTAATTTCAGAAACCATCTGTCTAGGGAAAAGGCCTGAAAAACCAACACTTAGTCAAAGCTGACTGCTTTGTGTGTGTGTGTGTATGTGTGTACCACGAGCTAAAAGCGCCCGCCATAAATCGAAACTTTGAAGAAGCAGATCTATCACAACTTCTACGTAACCCTAAGGAGGAGATTTAGGATGAGAGTTCGGAGGGATAGAAGACCCTTTCAAACAAAGGGCTACGAAACTGAAGACAAATGTCTCGATAATATACAGAATCACTTTTGCAGGGAAACTTACTACCAAAAGGGCGTACTTTTTTAAAATATCACAGTGGACAGTACCCTATCAATATGAAAGTGTCTGGGGCTTTAGATCTAACTGCAGCGGACAACGGAAGAACATATTGAATGACTTTCACAACATATATATTCTTGTCATCATTCCGTACCTTTCAGATCAGCTCATGCAAACCTGTAACTGGTCAGCAAGGGCCATTTTGCCATGGCCTTGCTAAAAATCCTCAACGGTTATAGTCCTGAAAAGTTACAGTGGATTTCTGCTTGTACTGCCTCACACACTACACAGTTCAAGCACTCTCTGCTTATCATGCTTGCGTATTCATAGATGACTTGATGTAATTTTCAGTTTGCCAAGAATATTACAACACCATGTTCTGTATCAAAGAGTACATCATAGCTACACGATATCATAGGAATTGTTATATGAAAACATTTGCAGGGCCTAAAACTGTTAATTTCATATAACGATGACACTATTGACAACATAATCACCGGTTATCACAATACAATGCTATCGTGATCAAATCAACTATTTCACATATACTTGTGCACCATGTGCAAACTGTTCTGAAATCTCTTTCTAAACTACCTGGTCAGTGCTGGCAGTTTAACGATGTGACGGCGGACAAGAGTCTCCAGCTTATCGGCCGATCAAGTTTCCTGTACACTTACCAGTCACTCGTGCCCACATCACTGCTGAAAACTATGACAAGGCTATTTTAAAGCCTTGTGTTAGAAATTTTGTCCTTCATGGTTCTAACTTTTACTTGGTGGTTGTCCTACTATGGTATCAATATAGGTGAATCACAATATCTCCTGCACATCAACCAAAAGAGCCATGAACTTGTGTGAAGTCACAGAATCCGGATAAGGATAGGTTCTCTCTAAACCTGCACTGGACCTAGAATCTATGACGAGCTCCTAGAAGCTATAGATGTAGGAGGATGGAAGCAGTGCGTACGCCTCCCAACACGACATAACCATATTCTCGACTTAGTCCTCTGCCACAAAATAGAGCCGATCTCGATAGAGGTGGGGGATAAACTCGACAACAGTGATCACAACATACTGTACTGCACCCTACCTCTTCAACTAACAACTAGACACACACCTAAAAATTCCCCGGTTCACTATCAATATAGGGACTATAGAAATGCCGACTGGGAATTCCTACCAACGCTCCTGAGAAGCTTTGACTGGGATGAATACTTTACCAATGATAACTTAGAAGTAACACTTGATACCTTCTACAAGACAGTCAGTTTGGTAAGAGATACAATCGCACCCCTAAAATCTGCCCTAAAGACACCAACTCTATTCATAGACCGCAAAACGTGATTAAAACTAAGAAAACTGAAAAGGAAATTTTATTTATATAAAGAATTTAGTGTATTACATCAGATACGTGAAACATTTAAAAATCTTGAGGAGACATAAAATGAAGGCACAACTCGAGGAAAATAAGGCCCTAGGGGGGCACCTCTAAAACTCAGGAACTCTGCAAGATCTTGCAAAAACGACTAAACAAGGGTAAGGAAAATAATGTTGGCCAATTGGAACATGAAGGTATAATTTATGATGATCCCCAGATTATTTGTGAACTTCTAAACCAGTGGTTCTCCAATAACACCAAAGCGCATCCGCCCCCAATCCTCGACATAACCTGCAAAAATAACTACGAGTTAGGTGAAATCAACTTTAATTTACAAAATATAGCATCAGCGGTAAAGACATTAAAAGCTAACGATAGTTATGGGATAGATGATATACCATCTATCATATACAAAAACGGTGGCTCGGATATGATAGTACTATTACTTAGAATATTCATCCTCTCACTAATGACTGGGACCTACCCTGAAACTTGGAAAAACACGTATATACTACCTAAGCATAAAGGAGGGGCCAAAACTAGCGCATGTAATTATAGGCCTATCAATATAACACCTGTCATATCAAGGATCATGGAGAAAGTAATCAAAGACCAAACGTTAGACTACTTTCTAAAACACAAACTCATCAACCAGTCGCAACACGGATTCCTTAAGAAAAGATCTTGCGTCACTTGCCATATAGACTTTTTCAACGAAGTCACCTATAGCAGAGATAGGAGAGAACTAGTAATTATCCTCTATTTCGATATCAGGAAAGCCTTCGACAGAGTCCCACATAGTCTGTTAGTCAGCAGGCTATGCTCACTAGGGATACGCAACCCCCTCCACAACTGGATGAAATCATTTCTCAGTGACAGAAATCAGACAACAAAAATTGGCTCGATGACCTCCAGGCCTAGGCCGATTAGCAGTGGTGTCATCCAGGGGGGTGTATTGGGACCCCTTCTTTTCATTATATACATAAACAGTATATGTGAGTGCTTTAGCATAGGCAAGTCAATACTGCATGCAGATGACTTAAAGGTGACATATACCTGCACAAATACAGATATCGGTACAACTATGAACTCCATACATGAAGAATTAACAAAAATGGATATATGGTGTGACACCTGGAGACTTGAGTTTAATGTCGAAAAGTGTGGCTGGCTCTGCATAGGCTGTCCCAACCTAGAACTCGACCTAGCAATTCAGGGCCACAAAATCCCCAGACTCAAATCTGTGCTAGACCTAGGACTGACATATTCACACAATCTATCATTTCTGAACATATCTCGAAACAAGTATCGAAATCAGGCAGGCTTATTGGTTTCTTACTCAGGAACTTCTACAGAAGTGAATCCAGAATACTACTGTACAAGGTTTGTGTGTGCCCACTCCTAGACTATTGTTCATTCATATTTAGTAGTATACGCATAGAAGACAAACTAAAAGTAGAAGGAGTACAGAGGTACTTCACGCTAAAAGTACTCGGAACCGAAAACGGCACAAACTACTCTACCAGATGTGAAATTCTAGGACTAGAAACATTATGGCTAAGACGACTGCGACTAAATCTGGTACTCTTCTATAAGCTACTTAACCACATAGTATATACCCCTACTAATTGTACTCGGTTTTCAGAAGACACTGGATATAACCTTAGACACACTAAAGGTACAGTGGCTATAGAACAATGTAAAACAGCCACCAGGCAAAAGTTTTTCATGATTAGGTATACCATAATATGGAACAAACTACCTGAGGAAATGCGACTAGCAAGCTCACTGGTGTCCTTTGAAAAGGCACTTAGTGATACACTAAGTGGGTTTGCAAGTGATACCAGTGCTAATTCCCATGTAAGAGCTTCAGAAATTATAGGCCCATTTAATGTATGAACTTAGAGACTACGCCTGTTGTTCCTTTTGCCTTTATCTATAATTTCAGACAAAAAGCAGCAGTCATGAAGGTAACACCCATACAAATAAGAGTCGATCGAATTATGTCTACCTGATACAAAGCGTGAACCATAACCAACATACGAATGAAATATGAGAAAACAAGGTCGAGACTTACCACAACATCACATGGAAGGATATAAGTAACTTGGACATCATTTATAATCCATCAACTGGCCTCCTTTCCAAAAGGAATGCGGCGATATTTTATCCACAGTGGTGAGGAAATACATAAATCCACAGTTCCCGTTGTATACACTCAGTGGAGGTAGCAGCCAACAAAGTAATGCATTTAAAGCATATGCATACTTCCCATCATCACGGCGACACCGCGGAATATGTCAAAATCGCAGAGTAATCAAACCCAACACGCGATGTAATTAACTAAATCCGAAAGGCAAACAAGTTGTAGCACATATTTGAATATTCACCCATATGTCGATCATGATGACAAATCCAAATCACTACCTATACAGCGCCAATAAACCTGGATATCTATGAAATAACGAAAATATGCTGACAGCTGCATTTCAGATCCCAATGACTCATTCGATGATAAAATTCTGCTCCTGCATGCCTCTTTTGACATTTTGTATGGATTGGTTGCAGGTAATCTGGTTCCAGACCGAAAAGAATCAAACATTCACCGGTTGCTGAATTACTAAAACTTCTCTGCATGTTTAACTGGACAATGACTGCTGTGGTGACCCTTCTGCAGATTACATTGCTTAAAAATCGTTTACGGTAAACTAACTAACGTTTTTTAAGTCATCTTTATACTTTTGTGAGTAGCCCACCATATCGACCAAATGTAACGCAACACTCAGTTGTTTCGCTCATTTTCAACAAATTCAAACAATAATGGTGCCTAGGATTACGCCATATAAACTGTTTTAACTTATGCAGAATGTGCTTACGGTCAATATTCCATTATCTTCCCTTGTATATATATCTTGTGATAATGAAAGATTTTAAACATGTTTACTCCATGTGTGCATTATTATCATATTGATGATGCCTGTCAACTGGAGTCCCTCATGTGCATAAAGTTACAATATATTATAGTAAGACGCATTTTATTGTTTTATGAGGGAATTAACTTCAAGCTTTATTTATTTTCCCAAGTATCTGCAATCCATCCAACGAATACTTGGGTTTTTTTGTTAATGCAAAGTCAATATCTCTATATTTCTTGATGTGTTCCATTGAATCAATAGTTTCATACATTTGTTCCCCTTAATGAATTTAAACAAAGCAACAACTACAGATTTAGCAGAATAAAATGGTACCATATTTTATTTCGTCGCCTTCTCTTCAGCTGCTTACAGGGCAAAAACATTATTAAATGTATCTACAATAGCAATTTAACATACTCACACAGAGTTCATTTTAAACAGAAATCAATCGATCAATATACACATAAACTAATAATATATACATATATATATGCAATACTGAACACAATTCCGAGCAATAATAATCATACACAATGAAAACTTTTCAACATCTCGCATTCGGATGAAAAATATCCAGTTACCAGGGCAAAGAAAGACTAATAACCGCTTCTTTCTGGACGCATAAGTCAGGTTTTAGGCGCTTGATGGAAATGGCTTCAGCAAACTTAAGGAGAATTGAGCTCATGACTCGTGTTGAGGAGATACCTGGTGGTGGCACTGTTTAAAGAATTTGTTCCCTTTAGACGTAAGCTTTTTGGTACATGTTCAGAAAATCGTAGATATGCCCTTCTTTCTGTTCTTCCAATGTAACTGCTCCCACAGATACAAGTAAATTTGTAAATACAGTTGGAGTTAACATGAGGAGGATATCTATCGATTTTTGATTGCACCAGAGAGCAAGTTGTTCTAAAGACGGGAACGACCTTAGCTGCAGGATAGGCTATGGCTAGTGATGTACTCAGCCTTCTGTTGATCATCGCTGCAATGTTTTCGCCTTTATAATCAAGCTCAAAGTAGATTGGCTTTTTTCCCACTGTGATTTGTTTTTCATTTGCGACTGCAGATCTTCCATACTTGTTGGTGAACCTTTGAGGGTACCCATTGCTCTTCAAAGTCTTTTCAAGAAACTCAAATTCTTCCTCTAGTTTCTCTGTAAAGCATGTTCTCCTCGCTCTATAGTACAGAGTCTTGACCAGTGCTCGTTTATAGCTATTTGGACAAAAGCTATTAAAATTTAAGTATTGTCCTTTCCATGTGGACTTACGATAAATTGACTTTTGAAGACTACCGTCTTCTAGGCGTTCCATGGCGATGTCGAGGAAGTGGAACTTCCCGTCACTTTCATGTTCCACAGTGAACTTGATATTGGCGTGTGCATCATTGAATAATCTTAGTAGGTGTGAAGCATGACTGTCATTTTTGCACACTACAAATGTGTCATTAACGTAACGACAGTAGGAAGTTGTTTCATCGATTGCATGCTTCAAATTTGTTTTCTCAAGATTTGACATGAAGATATCTGCTAAAACAGGGCTAAGCGGACTGCCCATAGCTACACCATCTATTTGTCGGTAAAGAGTGTTATCAAACTGGAATTGTACATCAATTGTACACATTAGCAGTAGGCGTTTGAATTCTGACTCTGGTAGTGGAAGCAGATAAGACTGTTGACAAATGATTTCAATGGTTCCATTGATTGGGATCATTGTGAACAAGGAGGTTGCATCAAATGAGACCATGAACTTATTTGAAACGTTCATATGATTCACGCTTTCGGCGAAATGAAATGAGTCTTTTATGGTATGCACGGCTAGACGTCGGCGAATGGGTTCCAACTTCTCCGCAAGCCTTATGTTGACGAGAGTTGATGCTTTAGGCAGTGCCATCGCCGGGCATCTTCTTGACACGAGTCATGAGGTGGACGTGGAAAAGTCATTCAAAATTATCAATAAGCAAAAGAGTTCAATGCTCCTTAAGTTTGCTGCAGCCTTTTCCATCAAGCGCCTAAAACCTGATTTGTGCGTTCAGAAAGAAGCAGTTATCAGTCTCTCTTTGCCCTGGTAACTGGATATTTTCATCCTAATGCGAGATACTGAAAAGATTTCATTTTGTATGATTATTATTGCTCGGAATTGTGTTCAGTATTGCATATATATATATGTATATATTATTAGTGTACGTGTATATTGATCGATTGATTTCTGTTTAAAATGAACTCTGTGTGAGTATGTTAAATTGCTATTGTAGATACATTTAATAATGTTTTTGCCCTGTAAGCAGCTGAAGAGAAGGCGACGAAATAAAATATGGTACCATTTTATTCTGCTAAATCTGTAGTTGTTGCTTTGTTTAGAATCACTAGTTATCAGATTTTTCCCACAAACTAAGGAGAAAATGACAGCAACCATGTTATTTAACTGTAAGTCACATAATTTAAATATGTAACTTAAATAATTCTTATCCATACCTGTATAACTTTCGTGTCCTACGTTTGTAGGAATAAATATGTAGCTTATTATATTATCATTATTAACTATACTTACTAATCGTATGTGTAATTTATCGAATTGATGATGCCTGTAAACTGGCGTCCCTCATGTACAAAAATGAAAATATACTATTACTATTATATTCATGTCTTTAAACCCTGTCTTATCTTTTAAGCATTATTCCCACACCTCTTTTGCTAAAATTTCACCGATCTGATAACTTTCTACTGATACTTAATTCAATACAAGTAGAAAGGTTGTTCACATTTTAATTCGCTGCGAAGTGGTAAAAACATCACCTTGTCTATACTTCCCTTGACTTATTCTCTGAAATGATAACTATCAACGTCAGCTGTCCACAAACCATTAAGTCAGCCATTCAGCTAGCCTCCTGCTTTACGTTTGTTGTCTTTTTCAGATTCATGAAATCTAACTGTGAACTCCCTTAGCGCAAAGATGTTCTTTTAACTGAAAGAAATAGTCTTTTGTTAGTTCTCACGGGGTAGTGATGCATCCCTAACTATCGCTTACTAATATGCTTATTATATGCTATTATCAGTCACTTTGTAACAACAGAAGGCAAGACGCGGGATCCAAGGTATATTTACATGAATCAAGGTGCTGTTTATATATCCACAGTTTATATTTATTAACCAGTTACTCAGCGTGTGATTTCGGTTTACATCAAACAACATGAAATAGAATGTCCAAATATACATCGAATTCTGTTGTTATTGCAGTATATAACCGTGTGAAATGTATTCTGCCTCTAACATCAAATAGAATATTCATATAGGTATATTATATGCAATATTGAACTGTGGGAATATGTGAGCATAATATACCGTTGGCAGAAATAGACTGGATCACACAACCACAACTTATACTGAATTGAGAGCTACCACTGTACAAACGGAGAATCCTTCGTTTCTCAACTCTGTGGAGTTGTGGCTTCTTCGAAAATTGATATGTAGAACTAACTTTCTACATGTCCGTTTCACATGTCTGTTTATATTCCTCTTACCTTATATACTGATTTACGGAAATGATTTCCTCTCACCCACTTATGACCTTTGAAATCCTACTGGCTGTTGACTGCTTTGATTTATCAACGTAAATGGTGTCTCTTAGGGCCATTTAAAGCACGTACATACGCTGGCTTATTCAGTCATTTTCACTGTCGATTCAAGACAGTAAAACCTCTCCATGCCAACAGTCAGACTTCTCTTCTCATCTACGTGCGTCGCGTTCTCGGTGGTATCGTACCGTGTTGTTGCTAAATTGTTTTTAACAGTAGGCTGGCGAATCGGCTAGGTAAAAAATTCGGTGGCACCATTACCAAGTGTACCAACGGTCACATCGAAATTGGCGTTGGGCACATATAAAAAATGAATAGTCTTTAGGGTGAGTTGAAGTCATTATCCTTATATGCTAATTGGTTTTAAACAAGAAGTAGAACGGTCATAAACTTTTAGGTCCAAGTTATGCTAAAATCAGAAAAAGACTTGCTAGACTAATTTCAGTTGTACTGCTGGTACGCCTTAACCCATTATTCCTGGTAGTTCGATTCACACCAATGAATCGGCCAGCTAAATTGACTTTTCAGTCTTTGGTTATATTCACCACATACTGAACCATGCATCCGATTTAGCCCACCACGTTAGTGGAATTCCACTGAGTGATTTTGAAGGGAGCTCAAAGATGGAATACATGCCAATAGCGTTTACAAAACAGCAGCCACTTTCAGCCACCTTGATTAGTATTTGTACCGAAATTGGTTTAACTTCATTTCTGACCCACCACATCACAACTGACTATTATTTTGAAGTCATGCATGGAAGATACATCAATTTAAATGTGCTAAATTATTATTTTTTAGCAGAAAACACTGCTGTCCTAAGTTTCATGGACTCAAAGTCACTCTTGCGTTCATATTACTTCAATCGATATTATTCACTCTTGCCATAATTCGTTGTAAAATGTGGTCAAATTCAAGCCGGTTCATGGAAATAAAGGCATGAATTATTTACGTTCCTTAATCTTCACTACAAACCACATATAATTAATCCTAAAAAACTGGTTTATACTAGCTCGTAAATACGATATTGGGTATTGGACCATTTAGGTCACGACGCTTTTAAAAAAGAATGCACACTCAAGGTCAGGTAGTGGCTGCATTTGAGTTTTTGATGATTTCTAAAGTCATGTACGTAATAAAACACGGAACGGAAGTTATTCACATTGGAAAGAACTTGTAAACATTAAATCGCACCTATAAGCAGAGATGGTTTTGGTATATAAAGACGTTTTTACTGAAACTTTCCAAGCTGTGTAAACCTATTTTGGAAATTACAGCAGGTCTACAGTACATATAATAAATATATCCTGAAACCCTAATTCTAGCCTGAGAAACTAACTTTCGGACTCTAAGAGTATTTCATTTCGGCAAAGGTAGAATATATACTCTAACTCACGTCCGCGAACTTATTCATGTCAATACTCTCCTTTGAAAGGCTTGGGCGGAACTTACTGGAAATCCACTTTGTTTCATGAATTTGTCTTTTTTTACTTGAGTGGAATTCTCGAATTTAAGAATATCTGCAACTGACTTTCTTAGTCGTTCTTTCGAGGCTTGTGGAGATGCATGTGAAGTCCGAATGCTAGAATATAACCGTTAACCTAGTTTTCCCCCTAATTTCAATTGAGTCGCACTTGTAAAATAAAGAATTACTTCTGTCAGCCTTCTCTAATGATCGTCGTTTTTAATAGTTGTAGATGACGACAATTTCCTGTCATGGAATTTTCAGAGTTATTACTGTCTGTATCTGGATTTTCTATACGTAAAGTAGGCTGATTATTTTTTGGGTTTCGTGAGTTCGTGGTGTGTTTTAGTGTACTTTCGGCTTATAAGACAGGAGAAAGCGAACAGAGCATTTTACCCATCGTTTGTACTAAGAAGTGTTAATGTTAAGATCGTGGGTTTTCTAAATCTTGCTGCCTATAAATCATAGAAAGGTTTAGTCATCGTTAATGACTTAATTACCCGTTTTGTCTTGGAGACTCTTTCCAGTTGGGGACGTTTATATGGTGTTTCAACTGTTTCACCAAACACGTCACATATTATTCTGATGTTCATAAATGTGGCTATATTTAAGTCGCTTACCCTAACAATGTATACTGCATTCTATATTTCGGATGCTTCTTCAAACAGCTCAATGAATTGAGTTGGTAAAACCCTCACTAACACTAGCAATCCAACATATACTTAGTTTACTGCTACACTTTGTGTGTCTGTGTAATAACTTTCACTCTGTTTGAAACTGAGTATACTGTCAGCATGGTGATTTTGTGACACTAATATTCTCTTACATTAGCCAAGAAGATATCGACAATGATTTGACTTAGCAGTTACTTTGGTTAACTTCATATTTTTCAAAAACTTAGAATAGAGCCACGCAACACAGAACTTGACAAGGTATTTGTTAGGCACAAACATTCCTCAGCTGTTGTTATTATAATGATGACTGTGTGGTGTATTAGTTATGTCTGTGTTTAATCCTTAAATAAAAATATGAAGGGAAGTGAATAATCTAATCATTAATGTATATTGAGAAGAAATATCAAATGCTTAGGTGCATGCCTTCAGCTTCTGAACTGCCCGAAGTAGAGATATATTATAAGGGTAGTGCTTTATATATATATATATATATATATATAGGTTGCATGGCTGGGGTCTTTGGTACGCTAGGAAGCAATGTCTGGAGACTTGGTGATATGGATCAAAATCTTTCTCAGTGGTGCAGATGCATTCAATCTTTGTAATCTCTTGGATCCGTTAAATACTCATATATTTTTCGTTTCACTGTTCTTTCTTCCACACATTTCTGCTCATTGTTTTTCTTTTGAATATCTTTTCTTTCTTTTCTCTACCTTTGTGTGCTGTACAGTGTGGCAACTTCAACTACTGGAATTCTGCGCAAGGTTCTCTGTTAAAACTCAGTCAGTCAGCTATTTTGAATGCTTTTTTATTCCCCTACGTTCGCAGTGTAACATAGGGCTTCAGGCTAGAGCTTTGAATTATCAGTAGCAATGGTGTTTATTTTTTACAGGATGGGGTTACTAGCCTGATGCCCAACTTCTCCCCTTTACCAATCTTATTACTGGCTTTACGAGATAAAGGAGTGGGTCTGCCGGGGATCGAACTCCGGACCACAAACGTGGATGGCGAACATTCTACTGTTGTGCCACCGACGCTATTTTGAATGTATGCAGTGTATATTCACTTTCAGTGGTAGCAAATGGTTGTTCAAGGAAGAAGAATACCTGAAGTGTAGCATAGAAATTAAATTATTCACTTACTTAATCTTATGCTTTTGTTGTACTAATTTTGTTTATATTATTTCTACTGCAGGTATTTCAAGCAAGCACTTTGAATATTCTGACTGTTTACAAAAGATATCTGATGCTATTCAGAAATGGGAAACTACACGAAATTCTGTCATCAAATCTTGCAAAAGGTTAGAAGAGAGTCATAAAGAAGACAATCGGTTGGCAAATGTACAGCCTTGTTTTTCACTACCAATACTGAATGAACTCATTGAAACACGATTAGACACTTCAAGAAAGTTAGCAATTGGTAAATATCAAGAGAAATCATTCGATGCGATAGATACATTTAATGTTTCGACAAATAATTTGTTATCCATTATAAATTCATTGGTTGAGAACCTTATGAATCATCAATTGGTGTCAAGTAATCAACTTCCTAAAATTATGACTATTCAAAATATCTTGAATTCAATAGACTCCTTTAAAACATTGCTGATTAATGAATATGATGCTATTAGATTGTACCATGTTAAACGTGTTTTTATTCATTCCAATAGTTTCACTGATTTATTGGTCAGTAACACCATTTTACCTGATAATTCTCCTACCAAACTTGTATGGTGTAATGAATTTATTGTACAGTTGAATACATTACTTGATTTCTTAATATAAGAAACAGTTTGACGTTTTCCTTTATCGTGTTGCGAATGAAAGTCCAGGTATGGGTTGAAAAAGGTAAAGTTTACTTAAGGATGAATAGTTATAAAGTGTGTTAATGACGAGTTTCTATATGTAGCACAACTGATTTGATTTGTAAGTTTGGTCGTCATCCATGGATTAATATAGCTATGCAGTGCTTTGGCTCAGACACAAATACATCTAACCGATGAGATAGAGTTTGAGTCAATGTGGTTATACCATCCAATTGCTATAGTTGATCTTTATATGTCTATATGTTTATTTTGAATTTTGATTTGGTGTTTCAATCTGACACCGATGAACCTTACGAATGGTTTCAAAACTCTTCAACTGCTATGTCAAAAGTAGCTGAGTAGTAAAGTTAGACTTCACAGAAATGGTTAGTGTGCAACTGCTATCCAAGAGTGGGATTAGAAGGGGTCATCCAGTGTCACAGTTTCTTTTTAACTTTCCTGTCAATGGCATTCTACAAACAGCTCTAAAGGGTATGTGTGTTGGTGATGTAGATTTGATGTGTGGAGAAAGACTTTTGAACCTTAGGTATGCAAGCAACATCGTCTTATTGTGCTATAACATACAAGCTATCCAAATCGTACTTGGTTAGTTGGCGGCCAGTATCTCTAAATATGGTACTTACTTTGCTCCATTTAAGTACAAAGTTTTATTTTAAGACTGACATGAGGCTTCACTCTGCGCTTCAACTAGAGATGCTTCTACTGAAGGTCTCAATCAAATCTACCGTACTGACAAGTGACAATTAACATAAAACCACTATCAAAAGCCTGATACTGAATACTCCTAACAGTTTGACATCGAAAAAGAACGCACTGAGACATCGAGTCTCACAGTGAAGTTTTAATCGGTAAAATCTGTTCAATACAATGGACTAGACAACACTATGTAGACATCACTGTAAAGAGTCACTTTGATTATTGGCATTTTTGTAACCTGTGTGATCTCTTCTTTTTGTGGGAAATAAAAAGGGAAAGAGCACTCCATTATTATTGTGGTTTGTTTCTGAAATAAGAAGCTGAGATGTGTATTCCGATATTCTCCTGTAGCAAACAAAGCTAGACTCTATAGATTTAGTGTATTTATTTTATGGTTTCATATTGATTGAATAAGCGTCGGTGGTTCAGTGGTCAGGCACTAGCCGACTATGCACGTGGTCCGGGGTTCGAGTTCCAGCCGGCGCACGCCTTTACCTCCCTTAACCGGTTACAATTGCTACAAAGAGGGAAGACTGAGCGTGAGGCTAGCAACCCTACTCCGTAAAAACGCCAATACTACCGAAACTTCAAAGCTAAAGCTTGAAATCCTATGTTCCACTGCGAACGCAAAGGAATTTAAAAAATAGATTGAATATATAAAAGTGCATTTAATAGGGTTCCTAGCTGTAAAGACTTGTTTAAGAGTTCTATAAATTCACTGTTAAGCCTGTTCTGCACTCTGATATTGTCTATGATATGTCGTTGCAGAAGTCTGTTTAAAGTATACTCTTGAATACATTTCGTTAGCTTGGCTAATGTTCACGCTTCATAGTATATACACTACATCCATATAGTCTGTAAATAAGGTAATTGAGAATCTTTTCAAATGTAATTTACATATTAGTTCTTAAAGTAGACGTTTATTTGAACATTTTACAGTGCCTATTTCCTCATTTGATACATTCAAATTATAAAATTAATTGAAGTTCAGGAAATCAAATTTTTCATGTTATTGTACATGTAGATTGTTGGAAGTAATTTACATCAGATTATACGAGAATGTTAATTTCGATAAAATCACTAACTGTAATCATGAAGTAAGCTGGCAATATCTGCAGATAAGAGCAAATGAAAAGATATACACCGATAGGTATTTTTAAGAAAACTCAGGGAACTATTCTTTAGACGCTACATACCTACTGACTATGGTTAACCAGCGTTTTAAATTACTTTGAGATAGGGGAGTATTTCCAAAAAGTAAATTAACACGTGTGTCTGTAGGTGAAATGAAGAGTGCCCTAATGGTCCAGTTGTAACGTCTATGATAGAAACAGAGGGTAACACAGTTTTGGAGCCTCAGATGGGACATTAATCTCTTCAAAGTTGCCGACAAGCACGAAACTTATGTCTGGGACATCCTGCTAATTGCCTCCTCCAGCCACTTAACATTTTATACGTCGGTGACCCAATGGTAGCATGCTCACAAGCCACTCAAGTGGTTTGGGTGATAAATTTACCAGATGATAACAAGTAAATCATATACCAAGAAAGTTCGAATTCCAAATCAATAAAAATGATCAATAGAGACGTAAATTAACATCCAGTCACGACAGTGGTCGTCAGGAGATACAATTACATCATTCATGGAGAATTTAAATAAGTCCATTTTATACTCAAACCTGCGCTGAAGATGTTGTCTAGAAGCGGGACGAAGAAATCTTTGCAATTAAATCAACCAGCTCAGAGAACACAACTAATTCAATATCATCCACATGAGCTACAAATCCAGATCACAGAAAGTGAATGCATCTGTGCCACTTAGAAAGACTTTGAGCTCTACGATCAGTTGTCTCCAGCCATTGGTTCTTAGCATCTTTGGTACCCCACCGAAGCAGTCCGCACCTCCCTACGTGGCTCAAACTAATGGTTAAAGATGCTATGTTTGGGTTTGACCATCACTAGCTCTTCTTCAACTTAAACATATGGCAGCTAACATTATTCGTCGAAGAAGGTGGTGTAACTTCACAACGTCAATAGATTTTCTCTACTTCCCTAACACTCGACACCTAGCCTCAATATTACTCAGCCCATTATATCACCTAACATGGGAGATAGAACGCAGACACCTAGGATCAAAGACATCTAGCCTTTCAATATCTTCCACTTTCAATGGTCATGTCTCACAGCCATAAAGGAGGACAGAGAGAACTGCTGAACATTATACACGTCCTTTGATCGATAGCCAACCGGATATCACGCCTGCGCTAGAGATGACGTAGGTAAGAGAATGCCACACGAGCCTTTTGTATCTGTGATGGAATTTCTTCAGCAGTCAGACCGTTGGGGCTGATGCAATTACCCAAATAAGTGAAGTGGTCAACACGCTCTACCACTTCACTCCTGCCTATCTTTGAGCTGGGTGTCGACGTATTCGAGTCCTGTGGCATCATCTTACCTCTGACATCCGGAGCAAATTGCATGCCAAACATTCGCAGATTTCTGCTCAGCTCAAGGTGTGCAGAGGACTCTGCAATTTTTCCACTTCTTCACCTAGAAGGACTGTATCATCTGCATATTCTAAGCCAACAAGATTATTCCCTGGCAACAAGTCAATCCTTTAATCGCTGAAGTCAGTTAGGGTTAAGTCAATCAGTATATCTATGATGAAATTAAACAGAAATGGGGACAGTGGGGATCCCTGACGGACACCACTGGTTGTCATCACTTCAGATGAGAACTCTCCGTAGACTCTCACCTGGCTGACTGCATGAGTTCGAGTAGAGTGCCTTGATCAATGCGATGCATTTTCTTGACACTTCCCTCATTGTCACACTACCTCTCAGTCGACCGAATCGAATTCCGCCTTTAGGTCAAGAAATATGGCAATTGTTGGATGCCGGTGAATATGCCTATCAAAATGTCCCTTCCAACATTTCAGTCGGTCCAATCAATCAACGGGAAAAAACAAAATGAACTTAAACAAAGATAAATATTTCTGTTTATTAAATAATCTTTTTTTTTTGTTTATTCAAAAGTAGATTTAAAACAAACAAACAAATTACTTCGATTTGTTTATTGTTGGTTTATTGGTATGTTGTTTGGCATAAGCTGTACCCCTAGGAATATTACTCGCTTGAGTTTCTGGCTTCTTATTTTTTGCTGAAAAATAAATAAATAAATAAAAGTGTGCGGGATTCGTATCATGAAGTATTATTAATTTAAGTATAACCACAAATTAATCGTAAAATAATTAGTCAATATTTTTTCCAATGTAATAAAGACCAATTTCATCCATAATCATTAAAGAACTACTATTACTATCCTTATTATTAACATTACTGTATTGAATAATCCAAATATCAGGGAACGCTGCAATTCGCATCAAACACTCGGAACTCTGCGTGCAAAAGAAACGTCCAACCACTATTGTTACTCTGACCTGCTGTTGAATCTATGCAATCATAAATTCTGTATTATTTCCCTTCATTTATCTGATATTCAGTTCAGTGTTGTTTTTTTTACAATGTGTATTATCACCTACTCCTTTACCTCGTTAGGCCGGAACTAAAAAAAAGCTGGTGAAGAGGAAAGGTTG